>JAGXEW010000128.1:241546-250769 GCA_030684275.1 Acipenser oxyrinchus oxyrinchus | reverse complement strand
CAAGGGTAGGATTGACAGAGGAAGAGTCAAGGAACACGGTACAGTGAAGAGGCTAGAGAGACTGCAGCACAGAGTGGGGTACAGTGAAGAGGCTAGAGAGACTGCAGCACAGAGTGGGGTACAGTGAAGAGGCTAGAGAGACTGCAGCACAGAGTGGGGTACAGTGAAGAGGCTAGAGACTGCAGCACAGAGTGGGGTACAGTGAAGAGGCTAGAGAGACTGCAGCACAGAGTGGGGTACAGTGAAGAGGCTAGAGAGACTGCAGCACAGAGTGGGGTACAGTGAAGAGGCTAGAGAGACTGCAGCACAGAGTGGGGTACAGTGAAGAGGCTAGCACAGAGTGGGGTACAGTGAAGAGGCTAGAGAGACTGCAGCACAGAGTGAGGTACAGTGAAGAGACTAGAGAGACTGCAGCACAGAGTGGGGTACAGTGAAGAGGCTAGAGAGACTGCAGCACAGAGTGGGGTACAGTGAAGAGGCTAGAGAGACTGCAGCACAGAGTGGGGTACAGTGAAGAGGCTAGAGAGACTGCAGCACAGAGTGGGGTACAGTGAAGAGGCTAGAGAGACTGCAGCACAGAGTGGGGTACAGTGAAGAGGCTAGAGAGACTGCAGCACAGAGTGGGGTACAGTGAAGAGGCTAGAGAGACTGCAGCACAGAGTGGGGTACAGTGAAGAGGCTAGAGAGACTGCAGCACAGAGTGGGGTACAGTGAAGAGGCTAGAGAGACTGCAGCACAGAGTGGGGTACAGTGAAGAGGCTAGAGAGACTGCAGTACAGAGTGGGGTACAGTGAAGAGGCTAGCACAGAGTGGGGTACAGTGAAGAGGCTAGAGAGACTCCAGCACAGAGTGGGGTACAGTGAAGAGGCTAGAGAGACTGCAGCACAGAGTGGGGTACAGTGAAGAGACTAGCACAGAGTGGGGTACAGCTATAGCACAGAGTGGAGTACAGTAAACAGTGAAGTACAGTCATAGCACAGTGGGGTTACATCTTTAGCAGAGTGGGGGCGCAGTAAGGAGTGGAGGTAGCTGGTAGTAAAACCTGGAATGGGAGACACTGCTTTGCAACAGGAGTCTTATTTCCACTTTATTTATCACAGCCCCTAGAACCAGTATGACCAGTTAAATCAAATGAATAACCCAGTCCCCGGATCGCGCTGCTCCCCAGCCCGCGCTGGTCCTCTGCCTGTTTTAATTTGATTGGGAAGGACGAGTCGATGAATCACAGAGCAGCGGCCGACACTAAAGGTGACCTCAGAGTGTTTAATGACACAATACATAACCCGTAATGAAGTCGCTATCTCCCCTCTCGCTCTTCCCAGACTCTGAGTTATGGCAGCCTCATCTCTCTCAGCCTTCCTCTCATCTCCGCTTGACAGAGAGACTGAAACAATCATCGATCACGGTGGAGACACGATCGCAGCACAGATCTCCACGCACCGGCTCGCAGCTCCAAGCTTTTTCTTGTGTTTTCTTTTCTGCAGTGCTTGCCCTCTTTCACTTGCTGGCTTGAGCATAAAAAAATACAACGTGGGAGTATTGAAAATGTGAATTAGTAAGAGAAAGAAAGACAGGCTGGCAGGCACAGAGGCAGATAGATAGGTAGGTAGGTTACCCAAAAATATGGTTTAAAAGCTTTGCACTTAAAGTTTTAAGAAATAATAAAGCATAATTAAAAGAGAAGTAAAGTTTTAAATGTTCATGAAACTGATTGGTCATCAAAGTTCAGGACGTTTGAACTATAGTTTATGTACATGATAGAAAGAAAGAAAGAAAGAAAGAAAGAAAGAAAGAAAGAAAGAAGTCCTGCTTTATTGATCTAGATTGGTCTTGTACAGTACATATTGCTATTTATATATCTATTGATCTGTGTTTATAAATGTGGGTCTCATATACATATATATATATATATGCAGCAAGGCTTGTGTTTTCTCTTTCTGTGTCTCTCTGGTCCTCCAAAGATGGATGGCGATCCCAGCAGGCACTGCGCAGCTCTATATCATCGTGGCATAAAGTCATTTAGGGAAGAGGCGACTTTGTTCCACTGCCGCAGACGAGAGTTTCAGAAAGGGGGCCTTCATTCTGTCTGTATCGATGCCATTGTAAAGAGAACTGAACTTTACTGAACACTAGAAAGAGCAGCGTGAGCCAGTCCGGGTTTTACATACACTCTGGGAGCTGCTAATAATAATAATAATAATAATAATAATAATAATAATAATAATAATAATAATAATAATAATGATGACCAATAGAGCTGCACAAACCGAGTATTCTGATCAAGCTCTCCACAGGTGAGGGTCTCTGGTGTCAATCGGGCTGATTTGCCATTCAGAGTGAAACCGGTGAAGAAATACCTGCTTGGGTTTGTGTGGCTCGCTGCTCTCCAGAGTCTTAAGAAAAGCAGCGATCATCTCAAACCCAAACAGCTGTTTCTTAATTCACTCTGAATGGTGAATCAGCCCCCTACCCCCAATTCTCAGCACCTGCTTTCTGTGGAGAACTCCATCCTAATAATCCACTCACAAGGGTTAATAAATACAGTCTATAGGTTTGAAAGGAGGTATAACTGCAGTGTGCAACATGATTTATTTTTTGTGTGTGTATGTATGTATGCACACTAAAGACTTGGTGCTCCGAGGGGATATTACACAGAACCACTGTCACTAAAGCAATGAAATACAATAACACGCACATAATAACAGCAATAAAAAAAAAACCTGACGTTTGCAAATGTTTTGCCAGCGTTACAGTACTGTGTCGTCCTGCCCCCTCGGACCCCTCCGACCCCCCTCCCCGGCAGCATTAGCACGAGTGCAAGGTTATTGAGCAGGCCGGCTTACATATTTCACGGGACAGACAGGATCGTTAACGCGACGGCCCGCTGTCTGACACATGATGCATCGCTGAGGCTCGCATTGATCTCCTCTCAACAGGAAGGTGTCTGGACCCGGGAGATGCATGGGCCTGGGAGGAGGGGCCTTAATGGAGCAGCGAGAGGCTCTGATGGATGGAGCGTCGGGGCTCGAGTAGCAGCACAGTTATTAGATAGCTCTGCTAATGTCTGACCTTCCCTCTCCCTGTGTCCTTCATTCAGCCAGGGTGGGGGAGGCACTGGGGTGAGTTTCATGGGTTATTAAAGAGACCCGTAGATGCCGAGCCCTGTAGTTCTGGTTTTCTCGACTGGCACGGTGGCTGACGGCATTCTAGTCTGAGTCTGCTGGTTATCAAAGTGTTCTGAGGCATTTAAACAAGGAGGTAAAGAGCTGGAAGGAAGGTCTTGTTGGCAGTCCAGTTTGTTTACTGCGTCCCTGAAAGGTAGTTTTAATCTGCAGAGGCACAAGCCTGTTGTACAAGTACCTTGAATAGAAGTAGTTCTGTGTGTGTGTGTGTGTGTGTGTGTGTGTGTGTGTGTGTGTGTGTGTGTGTGTGTGTGTGTGTGTGTGTGTGTGTGTGTGTGTGTGTGTGTGTGTGTGTGTGTGTGTGTGTGTGTGAGGGTGTGTGTGTGTGTGTGTGTGTGTGTGTGTGTGTGTGTGTGTGTGTGTGTGTGTGTGTGTGTGTGTGTGTGTGTGTGTGTGTGTGTGTGTGTGTGTGTGTGTGTGTGTGTGTGTGTGTGTGTGTAGCGAGAGAGAAATAATTCAGAAACAGAGCCCAGCTCTATCCCAGGAGAATCAGGATCCAACAGGAATCTCATCAATCACTAAAAATACTTCATGATGAAGAAGAAAAGTCATTGATAAACTATTTAAATAATTAGCAACAATGTTTCAGATTCTGCCTTCAGATAGCATGCTGCATATATAGTATATATATATATATATATATATATATATATATATATATATATATATATATATATATATATATATATATAGCTACAATCCTACTCAGGGTGGACGCGATATATTGATATAATACATTTCATTCTGTCTCACACATTCATCAGTTTTCTTTTTTTCATTTGTTTTTTCTTTCTACTGTCCGCACAGCAGTTAACCCTTTATATATATCGAGAGAGAGAGAGAGAGAGAGAGAGAGAGAGAGAGAGAGAGAGAGAGAGAGAGAGAGAGAGAGAGAGAGAGAGAGAGAGAGAGAGAGAGAGAGAGAGAGAGAGAGAGAGAGAGAGAGAGAGAGAGAGAGAGAGAGAGAGAGAGAGAGAGAGAGAGAGAGAGAGAGAGAGAGAGAGAGAGAGAGAGAGAGAGAGAGAGAGACAGACTCAATGTCTTTGACACCACAGGGATCTCTGTGCTAACTCAATAACGAAGCTCTCTGTCAGAACTTATCACATCAGGGAAGCTAGCCAGAGGTTCTGAAGTGAAACAACTAGCAATATTATTACAGTTGCAGTGTTCATGTGTGCTTTCTTTCTTTCTTTCATCCTCTTTCTTTCATCCTCTCTTTTTGTCTTTCTTTCTTTCTTTCATCCTTTCTTTCATGTAAAAGTTACACTGTATTTATAGGAGTGCCAACCAAACTTTTAAAACCCTCTAAAATATATTATTGATAATAATAATAATAATAATAATAATAATAATAATAATAATAATAATAATAATAATAATAATAATACAATTACACAGACGTAAGAAAGTGCATTTTAAGCCTGTTTATTCCAGTTCCAACAGTCAAACTTTATTAAACTTTAAAGTTTGTGTTGACCTCCCACCCCACCCCATCTAGGAATTTTGTTTTCTAAATAGGTACGTTGTAGATAGTCCCTTACTCCTCCTGCTGGAGGTGCTAGGAGTTTGCAGACGCCCCTTGCCTGGCAGACCTGCTAATCTTTTAAAGTCTTTGTTTTTAATCCCGATGGTTTTAATAGCGGAGACGTCAATAAATCAGCATCCCATACGAAGCGCAAGAGCGCTCCTCTAACGAGAGGGAGAGAGATGGAGGAGAGAGAGAGGAAAAGGAGAGATGAATTGATGGAGAGGGAGAGAGGGATGGTTTGGGGAGAGAGAAAGAAGTTAGTTAAAATTCATGCAGCCTTCCGTGGCTATCATTACCATACATCAACACAATGAATGAGCCTCTCACTGCACCGTAATAAGAATTTGATAAATCATCAACTGAAAATTAACTAGACGTCAAAACAATCTTGGGCAAGTGTGATGGATTAGGGGTGATGGCAGCAATTAATCGAGGGAGGGAGGGAGGGAGAGAGGAGAGAGAGAGGGAGGGAGGGAGCACGGGTCCTCACAAGGTCAAAACACGCAGAGAAAGGGAGAGTGATGGAGGAGAGAGGGAGAGAAAGGAGAGAGGGGAGACAAGTATGATGGAGAGAGACAGGAAAGGGAGAGAGAGAGGACTGAGGGGAATTAAGAGAGGACAGAGATGGAGAGAAGGGATGGTGAAGGGAAGGAAAAGGGTAGATAGAAAGTGAGAGAAGGAAGATGGAGAGGAGTGGCTGGATAGAGAGAGAGAGAGATAGAAGAGAGGATGGATAAATGGAGAGAAAGTATGAACAGGTGGTGAGGGACGGAGACAGGAGGGAGAGAGCGAGGTCTCTTCTTTGGACAGATGAATAGAGAGAGGGAGAGATAGAAGACATTGAGAGAAGGGCGATGGATGGGTGGATGGAGGCAGAGAGAGGTCAGTGCAGTGCAGTGTCACAGGGTCACAATGCTGCTCTGTGTGTTTCTGTCTGGTTACAGCTGTCGGCAGTAATGAGGACAAAATGTGACGTGCATCTCCAAGGAGCGACTCTGCACTGAGGAATATTAATCAGAGCGGCCCAACTCTGCACACTGCACTAGAGCTCTACACAGCACTAGAGCTCTGCCCATTACACTAAAGCTCTGCACACTGCACTAGAGCTCTGCACGGTGCACTAGAGCTCTGCATGGTGAACTAAAGCTCTGCACACTGCACTAGAGCTCTGCACACTGCACTAGAGCTCTGCACGGTGAACTAAAGCTCTGCACACTGCACTAGAGCTCTGCACACTGCACTAGAGCTCTGCATCAGCTGCAACTAAAGCTCTGCACACTGCACTAGAGCTCTGCACGGTGCACTAGAGCTCTGCACACTGCACTAGAGCTCTGCACAGTGAACTAGAGCTCTGCACGGTGCACTAGAGCTCTGCACACTGCACTAGAGCTCTGCACACTGCACTAGAGCTCTGCATGGTGAACTAAAGCTCTGCACACTGCACTAGAGCTCTGCACACTGCACTAGAGCTCTGCACAGTGAACTAGAGTTCTGCATGGTGAACTAAAGCTCTGCACACTGCACTAAAGCTCTTGACACTGCACTAGAGCTCTGCACGGTGAACTAAAGCTCTGCACACTGCACTAGAGCTCTGCACAGTGAACTAGAGCTCTGCACGGTGCACTAGAGCTCTGCACACTGCACTAGAGCTCTGCACAGTGCACTAGAGCTCTGCACAGTGAACTAGAGCTCTGCACACTGCACTAGAGCTCTGCACAGTGAACTAGAGCTCTGCACAGTGCACTAGAGCTCTGCACAGTGCACTAGAGCTCTGCACGGTGCACTAGAGCTCTGCACACTGCACTAGAGCTCTGCACAGAGCAGTAAAGCTCTGGCCAGAAGTTTTGCATCACCTGAAATTGTAAGGATTGAGACATAATTTTAAAAAAATACAAAAGAAACTATATGAACACAATTGTGATATTTTATTTAACATTGTGTAATCAAATCAACTACAAAATGATATCGCAAAACAAGTCTACCGGAAGCCATAATAGTAGTACAGTAGCATTTCATGTTAGATTTTGAAATGTCACATTTTTCAGTCTGTCAGTTTTTATTTTTATTTTTTATTAAGTATGTGGGAAAACTACAAAGTGGTACGTCATTCAATATGTTAAGGTAACATTATTCAGCAGGTTTCATTCGACTTTACCCAACAAAGTTACCAAACGTGTTAATTAGCAACATTAACTTTAGTTGCAGTGTGTGCTCCTTATAAAAGCTTCCCACAGTAAAAACATTACACAGCTTAATAGTGTAACAGTGAAAGCATGGTAAAGCATAGGGAAGCATTGTAAAGCACAGAGAGGTCTGCTAAAGCATAGGGAAGCATGGTAAAGCACAGAGAGGTCTGGTAAAGCATAGGGAAGCATTGTAAAGCACAGAGAGGTCATGGTAAAGCATAGGGAAGCATTGTAAAGCACAGAGAGGCATGGTAAAGCATAGGGAAGCATTGTAAAGCACAGAGAGGGATGGTAAAGCATAGGGAAGCATTGTAAAGCACAGAGAGGTCTGGTAAAGCATAGGGAAGCATTGTAAAGCACAGAGAGGTCTGGTAAAGCATAGGCAAGCATTGTAAAGCACAGAGAGGTCTGGTAAAGCATAGGGAAGCATTGTAAAGCACAGAGAGGGATGGTAAAGCATAGGGAAGCATTGTAAAGCACAGAGAGGTCTGGTAAAGCATAGGGAAGCATTGTAAAGCACAGAGAGGTCTGGTAAAGCATAGGGAAGCATTGTAAAGCACAGAGAGGTCTGGTAAAGCAGATTAAAAACATGACAAACCAGGATAAACTGTGGGAAATGCAGAGTGTAACCACGGGACGTGCTTCTAGTGGAAACGTTAGCCGTTGAGTTTATGAAGTTTCTTCTAGTATTTCTAAAAGGTTTACCGGGTGCACAGAGTCTCTGGAACCCGGGTCTCTCGGGACGGCAGCTCGCAGTCTTGTTTACGGGACTCCGCCTCCTGAAAGATGTTTTCCCAGCTGTGTTGTGCAGCCCTGCAGATCGGGCTGGGAAAACGGACCCTCGCTGACCCTCCATTCATTAATCACTGCGTCTGTCTCTGCTCACAGCCTGTGATGGACAGGTAAACAAACCATGGCAACCTAACCCTTATAGAAGAGTCCCATAGGAGAAGCACGGCACAGTGTGATACAGCACAGTGAAAGCATGTGGAAAGCACAGAGAGGTCTGGTAAAGCATAGGGAAGCAATGTAAAGCACAGAGAGGTCTGGTAAAGCATAGGGAAGCAATGTAAAGCACAGAGACGTCTGGTAAAGCATAGGGAAGCATTGTAAAGCACAGAGAAGGATGGTAAAGCATATTAAAACAGACCATGGTAATATGCAGAATAATGGCAAAGCTACACATTTAAACTTGTATAAAGGCATGTGTCAACAGTGAGCGAAGAATAAACCAACACGCAAACTAACTAATAAAACCCGTCTGTTCTAACGAAGCTTGACCATCAGTTTGCCTGTGCATCACTCTGAGGTCAGTATTTTCTTTCTCCCTCTCCTTTTCCCTGCTTGTCCTGCCAGCTCACTTTCCACACATTTCAGAGCAATTACTCGCTGTTGATTTAGCTGTCAGCCCGGGCATGTGTTTTAACATGATTTATTGAGTGCGCGGCTGTGCCAGTTGACTTGCGATAAATTGCACAATATTCAAGCAAGGCTCATTTGCTTAGCATTACATTAGAGGGCTGATGATTGCAGCACAAAGCAATGTAAATGAGTCCTGAGAAACCCCATCACTCATAATGTCAGCCACTCAATCCTATTATTATTTATTACCATAATTGTGCCGTGTTTCCCGGGCGATGAGACAGAATTGATGTTTCCTGGTGGCGGCGCTCTGTAGTGTGTGTGTGTGTGTGTGTGTGTGCGTACGTGCGTGTAAATTGTATGTGGGTGTAGTGTAAATAGATAGGCATGTACAGTACTTTTTTTTAACCATCTAAAGTATGCGATTTATTATTATTATTAGTTTATTAGCATTTTGTCTGAAATTAACTATATATATATATATATATATATATATATATATACATATATATATATATATATATATATATATATATATATATATATATATATATATATATATATATATATATATATCTTACACAAAAAGAATAATTAACCCTTTCAACACTTCTGGGGTTCCAGTCTGGGGGTGCTAGGTGGTGCTAGTGGGTTAATGTTCATGCACTAGACCAGCCTTTCACCTTCCTCTGAAGGCCTGGGTTCCAATCTGGGGGCTAGGTGGCCCAAAACACACACACACACACACACACACACAAAACATGCAGCATTGTTCGCGGCAGTAGTTTAGAAAGTAACTAGGAAAATACAAATAAAATTTAAAAAACAAAACAAACATTTTAAACAAATCTGTATTTATTTTGTATTTCAGTTTAAATGTATCGGTTTGGTTAAAAGTTTGATTAAGTTGTTTAAAAACTAATAATAAAAAATTCCTTGAGAGTGCAGTGCCGTGGTCTGTCCAC
>JAGXEW010000128.1:226546-236546 GCA_030684275.1 Acipenser oxyrinchus oxyrinchus | reverse complement strand
GACACCACCTTCACAATGCTGTTGATATTCTGTGGGAACCCAATGCTTTACAAGAATGCCCATCATCAGCAGTGCCTAGCGTTGATGCAATGGTTTTGCCCAGAGAAGCTCTGAATGCCTCTAATTTTAGAGACTTGCAGCAAAAATACCTGTGCAAAATAATCAGAGAGACCAGCAGGCTGCAATCCTATTTGTATAGTTGGTGACCTCTATGATGTAGACATAACCTCCTCCTTAAAGGGGAAGAAAGTGCTCCCGGGGTTCAAAATCAGGAGTCTCTTCGGCACAAGAATATGTTCCATTTGATGCCAAAAATCAAGGGAACCTGCTACATTATCTGAGCGAGTCCTGGACTTCTGCTCACATCAGTCTTCCCTTTGAGCCCCAACTGGTCCTTGGTGGCATTAAAGACCCAGGTAAAAACAATCCACTTCACAAAAGAAACTGTTAGAGATTTCTTCCAAATCTGAGCTGTATAATAGGAGGCTGTGTGATCCAGTGGTTAAAGAAAAGGGCTTGTAACCAGGAGGTCCCCGGTTCAAATCCCACCTCAGCCACTGACTCATTGTGTGACCCTGAGCAAGTCACTTCACCTCCTTGTGCTCCATCTTTCGGGTGAGACGTAATTGTAAGTGACTCTACAGCTGATGCATAGTTCACACACCCTAGTCTCTGTAAGTTGCCTTGGATAAAGGCGTCTGCTAAATAATTAATAATAATAATAAAGCATGAGGAAGCAGACACAAAGATTATTAAAAGAGGTATTTCCCAACCCCTCTGATTTCCAAGCAACTAAGTTCTAAATTTAAGATTTCGGAATCTGCTCTAACAGGCTTTGTGCTGATGATTTTACTGGCTGTGACACAGTCAGTTATCCTTTCAGGTAAGGGAAAAAAAAAAAACAAGTTGCAAAACCTGTTTTGGCTTCCTGCAATGATTTCACTGCCCTTGCAAGCTCTGGTGAGGTACCATGCCATGCAGGTGAAAAAGTGTTACACAGTGTCACATCAGAGGCAAAGGCACGATTTGCAAGGCTCTGCAGCAGAGAGAAATTTGACACTCTAGACAGACTGAGAGCCCAGTGTCTGCCAGAGCGGACCTTAGAAGCTTGCCTCCTAACGATCCTTCTTTTCATCTGCATGATTTGCATGCTCTTCACCAAATATATGTGCTCACATGAATGATCCAACACTTCCAGACCCACTGGACTTTGATAGAAGAGTAACCAATGGCATCCTTACTCCAGTACAGTCACCTAAGCTGCTGTCACTGGAACAAAATTCATTTTGCGGGTGTCAGAAAGGACGATGTCTTCGCCACTGCAGGTGTGCTGTTGTTTCATGCAGGTGCTCTGCAGAACCTGGACAATATGTCGCAGTAACAGAGCTGGAGGAAGATCAGGAGCTCATGGCTCAGTTCTGGTCACCTTGTTACAAAAAGATATTGCTGCTCTAGTCGAAAGTGCGACTAGAATTATCCCAGGTTTAAAAGGCATGTCGTGATGCAGACAGGCTAAAAGAATTCAATCTGTTCAGTCTTGAACAAAGAAGACTACGCGCTGATCTGATTCAAACATTCAAAATCCTAAAAGGTATAGGCAATGTCGACCCAGGGGACTTTTTGACCTGAAAAAGAAACAAGAACCAGGAGTCACAAATGGAGATTAGATAAAGGGCATTTCAGAACAGAAAATAGGAGGCACTTTTTACACAGAGAATTGTGAGGGTCTGGAACCAACTCCCCAGTAATGTTGTTGAAGCTGACACCCTGGGATCCTTCAAGAAGCTGCTTGATGAGATTCTGGGATCAATAAGCTACTAACAACCAAACGAGGCAAGATGGGCTGAATGGCCTCCTCTCGTTTGTAAACTTTCTTATGTTCTTATCTGTAAAGTAGTTCAACAGTTTGAAGGACATTCCCTTTTTTGTTTTACTTTTTAACTTTTACGTTTTTAAAAGTACATGAATAAGTTATTATGTTCAGTGAAACTTAAGAAGTTAGTATATTTAGATTATTGTTAACAAAAAAAACCCTGCATTTTCCTGCCTAAGTCGGAAATGCTGGGCCTCAACGTGGGGCAAGGGTGTGCACCCATGATGGTAGCCAACTGCAGTGTTACGCATTGTTTACACAGTTACAGATAGATAATAGGCAGTGATGGGCTTCTTAGGTACAGCAGGGTCATTATATCGCCATGCTTTTGATCATTAAAATAGCTAAGTGTGTGTTCACTATTGCACTGCTAATATGTCACTGTAGATATAACTTGTAACCCTAACTGGCTGCATCCTAGTTCATATTGTATTCTAGTAGTATTATTATTTGCACTTCCTGTAATAGTTTAGGATATAAAGTTTGACAGGAGATGAATCTATAGAACCACTCCCTCCTCTCCTCTCCCCTCCCCTCTCCCCCTCTCCTCTCCCTCTCCCTCTCCCTCTCCTCCTCCCTCTCCCCCTCTCCCCCTCCCTCTCCCCCTCTCCCTCCCTCTCCCTCCCCCTCCACTTATCCCCAGTAATGTTGTTGAAGCTGACACCCTGGGATCCTTCAAGAAGCTGCTTGATGAGATTCTGGGATCAATAAGCTACTAACAACCAAACGAGCAAGATGGGCTGAATGGGGCCTCCTCTCGTTTGGAAACTTTCTTATGTTCTTATCCATAAGAAGATAAAAACTAACGATCATTCAGATGGCTTTCTTTTAGATGACACAAATGAAATGAGCAGTGCGCTCACAAGCGGAGCCCCAGACGTTATCCACTACAGGACTGGTTTATTTATTGATTCATTCGTGTGTTTAAATAGAAAGTGGGGAAGAGTCGGGCCTAGCGGTTTTCTGCTTGGCTGCTGTTCTGCCCCCTGGTACAGAGAGGTCAGCTTCTGGAGGAGAGGTTAACCCTTTCATGCACGACAACCTCATATAGAGACAGATAAAAAAAAAAAAAAAACTCTTCTAGTCATATAATAGCATTTTTTTATTTAATTAAAACATATTTGTTATGTGTCAAACATTTCCCCAGCTATTTTTAATAATGCATGCATGAAAGGGTTAAGGTCGATCTTTCTTGTCCCTCACACGGGTCTTCCATTGCCGGGGCAGGAGTGGGACCCGGTTCGAGGGCTGGGGACCCTGCCTGTCAGCAGGTGGCTCTGGCTGAACGGGACGAGGCAGAAGACCCGGTCGAAGGGCTGCAGAGGGAAGTCCCAGGGAGGGCTGGTGATCACATACCTGAGAGAGAGAGAGGAGGAGAGGGGAGGAGGGGAGAGCAGGAGAGAGGAGGGAGAGAAGGGAAAGAGGGGAGAGAAGGGAGGGATAGAGTGAGAGAGGAGGAGAGGGAGAGGAGGGTTGAGTGTAGAGAGGAGGGAGAGCAGGAGAGAGCGAGGGGAGAAGAGAGAATGATGGGGAGAGAAGGGAAAGAGGGGAGAGAAGGAGGATAAAGAGTGAGAGAGGGGAGGAGGGAGAGTAGAGAGGAGGGAGAGAATGATGGGGAGAGAAGGGAGGGATAAAGAGAGAGAGGGGATGGGGAGAATGGATGGATATTGAGAGAGGAACGTGAAAGAGAGAAGGAGAAACAGAAGAGTTTCATTAGCATCAAAACTCCTCAGAGAAACAAGAAGCTCGAGGTGTTGAGACTGAGATGGTGGCAGTGATCAGTGAGATCTCTCTCCGCCAATGCGCATGGCAGTACCAGGGTTAGGGGAGTCGCAGTGCAGCGCAGTACCTCCTCAGGGCGGGTTAGGGCGCCCAGCAGCCGGTACAGACCCAGGCACAGGATCCCAAAAGCATCCAGCGATTTACAGAACAGCTCCTGGAAGTTTCCACACTGAGAAAGAGGAATGAGAAACCAACAGGGTTGAGACACAGAGCAGAGGGAGGCTGTTCAGAGAGTATAAGAGCCTCCCTTTCTCTTCTCTGCTCCACCAGCACAGATCAGAGGGAGGCTGTTCAGAGAGTATAAGAGCCTCCCTTTCTCTTTCTCTGCTCCACCAGCACAGATCAGAGGGAGGCTGTTCAGAGAGTATAAGAGCCTCCTTTCTCTTTCTCTGCTCCACCAGCACAGAGCAGAGGGAGGCTGTTCAGAGCGTATAAGAGCCTCCCTTTCTCTTTCTCTGCTCCACCAGCACAGAGCAGAGGGAGGCTGTTCAGAGAGTATAAGAGCCTCTCTTTCTCTTTCTCTGCTCCACCAGCACAGAGCAGAGGGAGGCTGTTCAGAGAGTATAAGAGCCTCCCTTTCTCTTTCTCTGCTCCACCAGCACAGAGCAGAGGGAGGCTGTTCAGAGCGTATAAGAGCCTCCCTTTCTCTTTCTCTGCTCCACCAGCACAGAGCAGAGGGAGGCTGTTCAGAGAGTATAAGAGCCTCCCTTTCTCTGCTGCACCAGCACAGAGCAGAGGGAGGCTGTTCAGAGAGTATAAGAGCCTCCCTTTCTCTTTCTCTGCTCCACCAGCACAGAGCAGAGGGAGGCTGTTCAGAGAGTATAAGAGCCTCCCTCTCTCATATCTTATTTTCAGCTCGAAGGACATTAAAAGCCCGGTGGACTCACGGAGAGGTTTGCCAGGGGTCCCCTGCTCAGTGGCAGCTGTGCCATCTTGGCGTGATGGCGCAGGTGCGGTGATGTCACGCCGCTGGGGCCTCCGCGCAGCACGTCCTCCTCAGCGAGCTGAGACTCCACGGAGGGCGTGGCCCCGCCTCGTCACCAGCGTGCGGATCAACGCCGGGCGTGGCGGTTGAAGCACGCCTGCGGAGACGAGAGATCAAACCCGGTTCAAACTGTCTTAGTGAACACTTTGCTCGCTTTTCGAGGAGTTCTCTTGGCTGGAGACTACTGTACTACGAATTGCAATTTTGAGCAATGATGTGTTGAAATTGATTAAAAGAGAAATGGGAGTTGGAGTTGAGAATCGATTTAAAAAAAAAAAAAAGGAAATCGTACTAACCAAGCATCTTAAAAATGGATTTTAAAGACGGTCAGCTCCTTTAAGAAGGGAGGACCAGTGATAATGTTAATAAAGCTGATAAGAGGCAAGATTTTAAAAGGCGGTCGGGGATCCTTTGAAGGGGAGCAGTTGCAATGCTGCTAGCGCTAGTAAGGAGGTCGGGATGGGCTGTTCTGGGGGTCCTCACCAAGGACACGAGGGAATCCAGCACCCCACAGAGAAGACGGAGCCACTGGCTAAGGCCTGGGTGAGGTGCAGGTCTGAGAACGGCATCTCCAGAGAATCCAGATTACTCATATATTGCACATTGGAGCTGTGCACTGGAGAGAGAGAGAGAGAGAGATAATATTATTATTATTTATTTCTTAGCAGACGCCTTATCCAGGGCTGACTTACAATTCTTACAAGATATCACATTATTTTTCCATACAATTACCCATTTATACAGTTGGGTTTTTACTGGAGCAATCTAGGTAAAGTACCTTGCTCAAGGGTACCAGCAGTGTCCCCCCACCTGGGATTGAACCCACGACCCTCCGGTCAAGAGTCCAGAGCCTTGACCGCTACTCCACACTGGAGCTGTGCACTGGGAGAAAGACACACACACACACACACACACGCAGAGATACACAGAGACCCACAGACAGAGAGACACTCGCACACAGAGAGAGACAGAGATAGACACACAGAGACAGAGACACACACACACACACACACAGATACAGAGAGACACAAAGACACACACAAAAACACACGACACAGACAAAGACACACAGTGACACTGAACTCTCACACACAGAGAGACAGAGAGAGACACACACACAGATACAGAGAGACACAAAGACACACACACACGCGGAGATACACAGAGACCCACAGACAGAGAGACACTCGCACACAGAGAGACAGATACAGATACAGAAAGAGACACACAGAGACAGAGACACAGATACAGAGAGACACAAAGACACACACACAAAAACACACAGACGCAGACAAAGACGCACAGTGACACTGAACTCGTGACAGGGTGTCACTGCAGCACAACAGCGAGTAGCAGGGAAAGCTCCCGCGCCCTGCCCAGTGTGTTACCCAGCTCTGCGATGACCGGGACCCTCAATCCACTCTGACGGAAGGGGGCTTCGTGTCGTCCGCTCCGGGTGAGGAGACCCTAAGAAAAAGAAAAACACAACGTCCAAGTCTGTCACTAAAATGTCCTCCGATCCCACAACCGAGCCAGCTCCCTCTTCTACCCCAGGAACTCGAGAGAGGATGCCAGCGAGCTGCCGGCCTCTGGAGGACACAGGCCAGCCCTGCAGGTGTCCGCTCTGAGCTCGCTGGACGCCTGACCAGGTCGGGTCCGCTGTAGCGGTGAGGAGAGGTGACTATTCCTTTACTACCTAATTACTTCCTTATCTTACTTGTTTCAATCCCTCTATCAGATTGCTTTTATGGCAAAGCCATCTCAAGGAGGGAGGCTGTGTGGTCCAGTGGTTAAAGAAGCGGGCTTGTAACCAGGAGGTTCCTGGTTCAAATCCCACCTCAGCCACTGACTCACTGTGTGACCCTGAGCAAGTCACTTAACCTCCTTGTGCTCTGTCTTTCGGGTGAGACGTAGTTGTAAGTGACTCTGCAGCTGATGCATAGTTCACACACCTAGTCTCTGTAAGTCGCCTTGGATAAAGGCGTCTGCTAAATAAACAAATAATAATAATAATAATAATAATAAAGCACTTCTCAATCAGAAAAAGTCAAAAGGCTGGTAAAACATTGTAAGAAGAAAATTTTAAAAATGCGACCCATTCTGTGACTGCAGTAGGCAGCCAGGCAGCTGAGTGTCATTACAGGAAGAAGGCTTCATTATCTATTAATTATATCATTACCACGTTTTCAGCAGCGAGGCTCACATTAGCTCGTCAAGGTTAATTACGTTAATACGCTTGTAATCTGTCAACGCTTATTGAGTGGAGGAGCTGCCCCCACCCACAGAGACATGACAGGCAAGTCATTAGAGGCTGTATCAGGGACCACAGCACCATTGCTGGGGCCTCAGCGCAACTGAATATGCGTCTCATATTTCCCAGAACACTGGCACTAGTTGTTCATTTTTGTGCAAACTATGCTTTTAATAACACGCAGAACTTCGGCTCAGAAGGGTTCCTGAACTTTGAATTTGAATTTTGAATCTCAACTGCTCTCCCAAAGTTCTACACCAACAGCTCTCGGCTCGCAATTAAAGGAAAGCAGAGATCCGAATACATAGTTAGCGGTCACGCCGACGACGCCGATACGCACTGGAAAACGTTTTTTGATTGGCTGGGTTGAAGCGGGATTTAAAAGACTGCAAAGTAAACGTAATCATCACCTGCGAGGCTGGAGTCCGGCCGGCTGTCGGAAACTGCATGGACTGGATGTTGAGGCTGGCCAGGACGGACTCCTTGTCCTGGAGAGAGGGTTCGAGGCTGGGGTCACAGCAAGTGGAGAGGATCAGACAGGACGCGCACTGGCTAACTTGAGCGGCCCGCAGATCAGCCCGACACAGCGGAGAACCCTGCAGCGAGAACGAGCATAGGAGGCGAGGTGGTCCAGTGGTTAAAGAAAAGGGCTTGATACGGACGAGACGTAAAACAAACAAGGTCCTATTGGAAGTGACTCTGCAGCAGCAGTTGTTGATGCATAGTTCACCCCCTAGTCTCTAAGTCACTGTGGATAAAAGCATCTGCTAAATGACTAATAATAATAATAATAATAATAATAATAATAATAATAATAATAATAATAAAACACAAAATAAATAACCAGGGAAAACACATTCAAGACCTCAAACAGTCTCGTCTTTAGGGGTTGGTGAACTTTCACCAGGAGAACTTCAGAAGGTCTATAGAGGGTTTGTACATCACAGTAAATCTTAGAAATACAATTTACCTGGAATTTTTTTTATTTTTTATTTTTTATTTTTAAAAGAAATGAAAATTGGACTAAATAGATCAAAATATTCCACCAACCATTATAGTTTATAGGACTCGGACTGGGTGCAGCAGCAGCAGCAGGGCTAGTGTGAGTTTCTAACCCTGCTCAAACTCCTGGCTCCTGATCATTTCAATATTATATAATAATAGACTTCATTGAGGGGAGCTCTGAACCCCATGACTGGGTGCAGCAGCAGCAGCAGCAGGGCTAGTGTGAGTTTCTAACCCTGCTCAAACTCCTGGCTCCTGATCATTTCAATATTAATAATAATAATAGACTTCATTGAGAGGAGCTCTGAACCCCAGGGCTGGGTGCAGCAGCAGCAGCAGGGCTAGTGTGAGTTTCTAACCCTGCTCAAACTCCTGGCTCCTGATCATTTCAATATTAATAATAAATAGACTTCACTGAGGGGAGCTCTGAACCCCAGGACTGGGTGCAGCAGCAGCAGCAGCAGCAGCAGGGCTAGTGTGAGTTTCTAACCCTGCTCAAACTCCTTGCTCCTGATCATTTCAATATTAATAATAAATACACTTCACTGAGGGGAGCTCTGAACCCCAGGACTGGGTGCAGCAGCACAGCTAGTGTGAGCACAAGCATGGTTGGGGTCAATTCCTGTTTTTCAATTCCGATTCCTTTTTAAAATCAATTCTCAATTCCCAATTCCAATTTCTTCGAAAGAATTGGAATTGATATTTTAAAGACACAATAATTGCTGTGCTTGTTCAACTGCTTTCATTTGAAGCCAGTTAAAAAAAAAAAAAAAATCGACGCACAAACAAACAGCGACTTCAATTTAAAGTCATCTGTTGCCACCGCGAGAAGCTCATTGTAACAGAATACTGCCGATTGCAATTTTGATCAATGATGTGCTGGAATTGATTAAAAAACAAGAGAAACAGGAACTGGAA
This sequence comes from Acipenser oxyrinchus oxyrinchus, assembly GCA_030684275.1. Lineage (NCBI taxonomy): Eukaryota > Metazoa > Chordata > Actinopteri > Acipenseriformes > Acipenseridae > Acipenser > Acipenser oxyrinchus. The sequence goes on along the minus strand of JAGXEW010000128.1, from coordinate 227,732 downwards.
ACTGGTTTTAAAAAGGAATTAGAAATGGGTATTGCATTGGAATTGGGAATCGATTTTAAAAAGGAATTGGGAATTGGGAAAAAAAGACAGGAATTAACCCCTAAGCCTGGTTCCAAGCCCGGGTCATGGCTGCTGAGATCCCCACCGGTAAGATGTAAATCCTGGGGAAGTAGTGGATGTGCTCCCACTCGCGCTGGAGGTACTGCAGGGAGCCAAGCAGCAGCACGGTGTGCAGCTCTGATCCGGTCAGGTTCCCGGCACGCAGCGGCATCAACAGATTGCGCAGCCCCAGCAGCGGCGAGTGCTCGTCCCCGAACACGCACACCAGCACGTGATCCTGCAGGGGGAGACAGCGAGCAGCACTGCGACTCTACAGGGGAGAGGGAGAGATGAGACGAGACAGCTTCATTAACAAACACACAGCCAGCACAGAGAGACACACATGCACGCACAGATCAAACCAGTATCAGAGAAAGAACCAAAAAAAAAAACTCACACACACACAAACCCACCAGAGTGACGCTCTCCAGAGGGACGGGCGGGCACCAGTGAAACATCCCCGTGGAGTCCAGCTGAGCTTTGACCTCCCAGGCAGGGTGCGTCTGCGGGTCATCCCTGTCAACGGACAAACACGTCAAGACATCACTATCACAATCATCATCACCTTCGTCGTTTCAGTTTACACAGTCGTTGATTGATGAAATGGGGGCCGTATCAGTCCTGAGATGATAGACAAAGAGAAGGAGAAATTTTATTGGACTAACTAAACAATAACAAGCTTTCAAGACCTCAGAGGTCTCATCTCCTTCAGGTGAGAGTAGAACAGTGAAAGCATGGTAAAGCACAGGCCAGCACTGGAACATCAATCTCTCTGTCCTACTTTCACCTGAAGAAGATGATCCATTGTAGAGTTAGAGATTTTGTTATTATTGTATTATAAAAAGTAAAAGCACAGCAAAGTGTAATAAAGCACAGTGAAAGCATTGTAAAGCACAGAGAGGTCTGGTAAAGCATAGGAAGCATTGTAAAGCACAGAGAGGTCTGGTAAAGCATAGGGAAGCATTGTAAAGCACAGAGAGGTCTGGTAAAGCATAGGAAGCATTGTAAAGCACAGAGAGGTCTGGTAAAGCATAGGGAAGCATTGTAAAGCACAGAGAGGTCTGGTAAAGCATAGGGAAGCATTGTA
>JAGXEW010000128.1:214046-224046 GCA_030684275.1 Acipenser oxyrinchus oxyrinchus | reverse complement strand
TCAAATGTTACTGTACGTTATGAAAAAAAACACATTAAATCTTGACAACTCTCCCTTTAGACGTTCAATGCCTGGCCGGTAGCGTTCGCGCTAGTTAGAGCGAGTGGACTGATAGTGAGCCTGTATGACTAATGCTGAGGGAACGTGAAACCATTTGTGGCTTGGAACCTGGTTTCAGGAGACTGGGTTTCAGGCCACTGCATGGCACACCAGGCAGGGAGACTTGGGGTTTGATACAGCAACTTCAAACTAGGCCTCCCTGTCTCCTGGTTTCAACACTAACCCTAATCCTAACCCTGAAAAAGTGGCTTCATGTTCCCTCGGTTTTAAAGAACGAATTTCAGTGGTGTGGCGTTTCACGTTACCCTAGATTGTTTCTTGGAAATGTTTCAGTAGTCTGGTGTCTATACTCTATTGACTGGTTGGTTGGTAACTGAGGTAATAAAGTGATTGAGATTCATACAACACTGGGAGGGCAATAAGACTCCGATTGCACAGCAGCGCCACCCATTCCAGGTTTTACTACCAGCTTGATCAGCCCACAGTGTGTCTAGCTAACAAGCTCAGGTGTGTCTTATTATTAAACTCCTAGTGAAACCAGGACTGGATCACACTGCTGTGCAATGGGAGCCTTATTCCCATCCCCATAACACACTGATAAAAACTAAAGAGGGGACATTTCACCTATATTTTATCTTTATGTCTTGTTTTCCTGGATCCTACTCGGGTGTGACAACACTGTAGAGTCAAGAGATGGGGTCTGACAAATCATTCTTAAATAGTTCACTTGTAATGACTGCCCCACATTACTCGGTACATTGAGGCTGTGTGGTCCAGTGGTTAAAGAAAAGGGCTTGTAACCAGCAGGTCCCTGGTTCAAATCTTTGTCATCATCAGCTATAAAACACGCTCACTGATGAACTCGGAGGCTGTGTGACCCTGAGCAAGTCACTTAACCTCCTTGTGCTCTGAGACGTAGTTGTAAGTGACTCTGCAGTTGATGCATAGTTCACACACCCTAGTCTCTGTAAGTCGCCTTGGATAAAGGCGCCTGCTAAAATAAACTAATAATAATAATAATAATACACACAGAGTATATTAGCATCCCCATCACTGAACAAGACAGTGGAATTGTCTTCAGCAAGTGTCTGCCTCAGGGTGGGAATAAGACTCCCGCTGCACAGCGGTTTGATCCGTTCCTGGTTTTACTAGGAGTTTAATCAGCCACACCTGAGCTTGTTACCTAGACACACTGTGGGCTAATCAAGTTTGTGTGCAATACGAGTCTTATCCCGCTACTTATAATTAGAATACTAGACATCATAACAGGTTGATAGATGGAGTTCATCAGAAAATATAACGAAACGTTAAAGTCCAGATCCAGTATTAAATCGACATCACAATGTATCCTATATATAACCTGCCCCTGATTGAAGTGCTGTAGCAGCACATCCTGAACGCTGCAGTGCTATAGCCAGGCATGGAGTTAGAGCACCACCTTGTGTCCGAATGAAGAATTACAGGTTCAAAAATTCCAAGAATGAACACCAGCTGTAATGAATGAACCATCACCTGCGATAACCAGCCAGCTGGATTATTGCATTTGTTCTTCTTCAATGCAAGTGAATGAGAGAGAGAGAGAGAGAGACCGGGGTGAAGCAGCCAGACAGCTCTCCGCTCAATTGATAATCCGCCAGTCCCTGTGGGGTGTGTGTAACTGCATGTACAATGCTGGCTACATTATTATTATTATTATTTGTTTATTTAGCAGACGCCTGCTTTATCCAAGGCGACTTACAGAGACTAGGTGTGTGAACTATGCATCAGCTGCAGAGTCACTTACAACTACGCCTCACCCGAAAGACGGAGCACAAGGAGGTGAAGTGAGTTGCTCAGGGTCACACAATGAGTCAGCGGCTGAGGTGGGATTTGAACCGGGACCTCCTGGTTACAAGCCCTTTCTTTAACCACTGGACCACACAGCCTCCTTGCATTGTGGTCTTGCTATATTTATCAGACTGCATCTTTTTTCAAGTGTTTCTGTTATATACCTACTAATGAAAAAAAATATTATATATATATTTCTTTATATGGAGAACACAAATGCCATCCGGCTCATATGAGGTGATCATGCATTTGCTTGCTAGTCTTCCACATGGCCCCAGATTATACATATAGAAGAGTTTTATTTATCTGTCCCCATATGAGGTTGCCGTGCATGACTGTTAAATAAATCAATAAATAGATAAAGGGATGAAGATAGTTACAATGTTGCAAAGTGTGGCAGCTGCATTCCGTTATCTTCGAGGGTTCCGTGATGTCACTGTGGCAAGCGAAGCAGAACAGGCTAGCCCTGACAAAACAAACACAGTGATACACAGGGTCTCTGAGGGGGGAATCGGGTGGGTCTCCAGGTAGGGGAGGGGGATTGTGGGTCTCTGAGCAGGGGTGTGCGTGTGTGAATCGGGTGGGGTTAGGTTTTGCTGCCAGCTTACCTTTTGACATCAAAGACGTTGCTGGCGATGAAGAAGCCCAGAGTCTTCTCAGGGATTGTGAGATCGCTCTGCGGGTTCACCAGGATGCTGCCACACACACACAGGCAGAGACACACACACACACACACGCACGCAGCAGACACAGGCAGAAACACAAACACACATCACGACACAGGCAGAGACACACACATAACAGAAGAGGAGGTTAATGGGGCAAACAACTTTTAAGACGTAAAAAAACATCTTCCAATCTCTGTGCTGTTGTATGGTACAGTATTATACTATACTGTGCTGTGTTGTATGGTACAGTATTATACTATACTGTGCTGTGTTGTATGGTACAGTATTATACTATACTGTGCTGTGTTGTATGGTACAGTATTATACTATACTGTGCTGTGTTGTATGGTACAGTATTATACTATACTGTGCTGTGTTGTATGGTACAGTATTATACTATACTGTGCTGTGTTGTATGGTACAGTATTATACTATACTGTGCTGTGTTGTATGGTACGCAGTATTATACTATACTGTGCTGTGTTGTATGGTACAGTATTATACTATACTGTGCTGTGTTGTATGGTACAGTATTATACTATACTGTGCTGTGTTGTATGGTACAGTATTATACTATACTGTGCTGTGTTGTATGGTACAGTATTATACCATACTGTGCTGTGTTGTATGGTACAGCATTATACCATACTGTGCTGTGTTGTATGGTACAGTATTATACTATACTGTGCTGTGTTGTATGGTACAGTATTATACTATACTGTGCTGTGTTGTATGGTACAGTATTATACTATACTGTGCTGTGTTGTATGGTACAGTATTATACTATACTGTGCTGTGTTGTATGGTACAGTATTATACTATACTGTGCTGTGTTGTATGGTACAGTATTATACTATACTGTGCTGTGTTGTATGGTACAGTATTATACTACACTGTGCTGTGTTGTATGGTACAGTATTATACTATACTGTGCTGTGTTGTATGGTACAGTATTATACTATACTGTGCTGTGTTGTATGGTACAGTATTATACTATACTGTGCTGTGTTGTATGGTACAGTATTATACTATACTGTGCTGTGTTGTATGGTACAGTATTATACCATACTGTGCTGTGTTGTATGGTACAGTATTATACTATACTGTGCTGTGTTGTATGGTACAGTATTATACTATACTGTGCTGTGTTGTATGGTACAGTATTATACTATACTGTGCTGTGTTGTATGGTACAGTATTATACTATACTGTGCTGTGTTGTATGGTACAGTATTATACTATACTGTGCTGTGTTGTATGGTACAGTATTATACTATACTGTGCTGTGTTGTATGGTACAGTATTATACTATACTGTGCTGTGTTGTATGGTACAGTATTATACTATACTGTGCTGTGTTGTATGGTACAGTATTATACTATACTGTGCTGTGTTGTATGGTACAGTATTATACTATACTGTGCTGTGTTGTATGGTACAGTATTATACTATACTGTGCTGTGTTGTATGGTACAGTATTATACTATACTGTGCTGTGTTGTATGGTACAGTATTATACTATACTGTGCTGTGTTGTATGGTACAGTATTATACTATACTGTGCTGTGTTGTATGGTACAGTATTATACTATACTGTGCTGTGTTGTATGGTACAGTATTATACTATACTGTGCTGTGTTGTATGGTACAGTATTATACTATACTGTGCTGTGTTGTATGGTACAGTATTATACTATACTGTGCTGTGTTGTATGGTACAGTATTATACTATACTGTGCTGTGTTGTATGGTACAGTATTATACTATACTGTGCTGTGTTGTATGGTACAGTATTATACTATACTGTGCTGTGTTGTATGGTACAGTATTATACTATACTGTGCTGTGTTGTATGGTACAGTATTATACTATACTGTGCTGTGTTGTATGGTACAGTATTATACTATACTGTGCTGTGTTGTATGGTACAGTATTATACTATACTGTGCTGTGTTGTATGGTACAGTATTATACTATACTGTGCTGTGTTGTATGGTACAGTATTATACTATACTGTGCTGTGTTGTATGGTACAGTATTATACTATACTGTGCTGTGTTGTATGGTACAGTATTATACTATACTGTGCTGTGTTGTATGGTACAGTATTATACTATACTGTGCTGTGTTGTATGGTACAGTATTATACTATACTGTGCTGTGTTGTATGGTACAGTATTATACTATACTGTGCTGTGTTGTATGGTACAGTATTATACTATACTGTGCTGTGTTGTATGGTACAGTATTATACTATACTGTGCTGTGTTGTATGGTACAGTATTATACTATACTGTGCTGTGTTGTATGGTACAGTATTATACTATACTGTGCTGTGTTGTATGGTACAGTATTATACTATACTGTGCTGTGTTGTATGGTACAGTATTATACTATACTGTGCTGTGTTGTATGGTACAGTATTATACTATACTGTGCTGTGTTGTATGGTACAGTATTATACTATACTGTGCTGTGTTGTATGGTACAGTATTATACTATACTGTGCTGTGTTGTATGGTACAGTATTATACTATACTGTGCTGTGTTGTATGGTACAGTATTATACTATACTGTGCTGTGTTGTATGGTACAGTATTATACTATACTGTGCTGTGTTGTATGGTACAGTATTATACTATACTGTGCTGTGTTGTATGGTACAGTATTATACTATACTGTGCTGTGTTGTATGGTACAGTATTATACTATACTGTGCTGTGTTGTATGGTACAGTATTATACTATACTGTGCTGTGTTGTATGGTACAGTATTATACTATACTGTGCTGTGTTGTATGGTACAGTATTATACTATACTGTGCTGTGTTGTATGGTACAGTATTATACTATACTGTGCTGTGTTGTATGGTACAGTATTATACTATACTGTGCTGTGTTGTATGGTACAGTATTATACTATACTGTGCTGTGTTGTATGGTACAGTATTATACTATACTGTGCTGTGTTGTATGGTACAGTATTATACTATACTGTGCTGTGTTGTATGGTACAGTATTATACTATACTGTGCTGTGTTGTATGGTACAGTATTATACTATACTGTGCTGTGTTGTATGGTACAGTATTATACTATACTGTGCTGTGTTGTATGGTACAGTATTATACTATACTGTGCTGTGTTGTATGGTACAGTATTATACTATACTGTGCTGTGTTGTATGGTACAGTATTATACTATACTGTGCTGTGTTGTATGGTACAGTATTATACTATACTGTGCTGTGTTGTATGGTACAGTATTATACTATACTGTGCTGTGTTGTATGGTACAGTATTATACTATACTGTGCTGTGTTGTATGGTACAGTATTATACTATACTGTGCTGTGTTGTATGGTACAGTATTATACTATACTGTGCTGTGTTGTATGGTACAGTATTATACTATACTGTGCTGTGTTGTATGGTACAGTATTATACTATACTGTGCTGTGTTGTATGGTACAGTATTATACTATACTGTGCTGTGTTGTATGGTACAGTATTATACTATACTGTGCTGTGTTGTATGGTACAGTATTATACTATACTGTGCTGTGTTGTATGGTACAGTATTATACTATACTGTGCTGTGTTGTATGGTACAGTATTATACTATACTGTGCTGTGTTGTATGGTACAGTATTATACTATACTGTGCTGTGTTGTATGGTACAGTATTATACTATACTGTGCTGTGTTGTATGGTACAGTATTATACTATACTGTGCTGTGTTGTATGGTACAGTATTATACTATACTGTGCTGTGTTGTATGGTACAGTATTATACTATACTGTGCTGTGTTGTATGGTACAGTATTATACTATACTGTGCTGTGTTGTATGGTACAGTATTATACTATACTGTGCTGTGTTGTATGGTACAGTATTATACTATACTGTGCTGTGTTGTATGGTACAGTATTATACTATACTGTGCTGTGTTGTATGGTACAGTATTATACTATACTGTGCTGTGTTGTATGGTACAGTATTATACTATACTGTGCTGTGTTGTATGGTACAGTATTATACTATACTGTGCTGTGTTGTATGGTACAGTATTATACTATACTGTGCTGTGTTGTATGGTACAGTATTATACTATACTGTGCTGTGTTGTATGGTACAGTATTATACTATACTGTGCTGTGTTGTATGGTACAGTATTATACTATACTGTGCTGTGTTGTATGGTACAGTATTATACTATACTGTGCTGTGTTGTATGGTACAGTATTATACTATACTGTGCTGTGTTGTATGGTACAGTATTATACTATACTGTGCTGTGTTGTATGGTACAGTATTATACTATACTGTGCTGTGTTGTATGGTACAGTATTATACTATACTGTGCTGTGTTGTATGGTACAGTATTATACTATACTGTGCTGTGTTGTATGGTACAGTATTATACTATACTGTGCTGTGTTGTATGGTACAGTATTATACTATACTGTGCTGTGTTGTATGGTACAGTATTATACTATACTGTGCTGTGTTGTATGGTACAGTATTATACTATACTGTGCTGTGTTGTATGGTACAGTATTATACTATACTGTGCTGTGTTGTATGGTACAGTATTATACTATACTGTGCTGTGTTGTATGGTACAGTATTATACTATACTGTGCTGTGTTGTATGGTACAGTATTATACTATACTGTGCTGTGTTGTATGGTACAGTATTATACTATACTGTGCTGTGTTGTATGGTACAGTATTATACTATACTGTGCTGTGTTGTATGGTACAGTATTATACTATACTGTGCTGTGTTGTATGGTACAGTATTATACTATACTGTGCTGTGTTGTATGGTACAGTATTATACTATACTGTGCTGTGTTGTATGGTACAGTATTATACTATACTGTGCTGTGTTGTATGGTACAGTATTACACTATACTGTGCTGTGTTGTATGGTACAGTATTATACTATACTGTGCTGTGTTGTATGGTACAGTATTATACTATACTGTGCTGTGTTGTATGGTACAGTATTACACTATACTGTGTTGTGTTGTATGGTTCAGTATTATACTACACTGTACTGTATTGTACTGGTCCTGTCCTGTATTGCATTACACTGTCCTGTATTGTACTGCCCTGTCCTGTATTGCATTACACTGTCCTGTATTGTACTGCCCTGTCCTGTATTGCATTACACTGTCCTGTATTGTACTACCCTGTCCTGTATTGCATTACACTGTGCTGTATTGCATTACACTGTCCTGTATTGTACGGCCCTGTCCTGTATTGCATTACACTGTCCTGTATTGTACTGCCCTGTCCTGTATTGCATTACACTGTCCTGTATTGTACTGCCCTGTCCTGTATTGCATTACACTGTCCTGTATTGTACTGCCCTGTCCTGTATTGCATTATACTGTGCTATATTGCATTATACTGTCCTGTATTGCATTACACTGTGCTGTATTGCATTACACTGTCCTGTATTGTACTGCCCTGTCCTGTATTGCATTACACTGTCCTGTATTGCATTACACTGTGCTATATTGCATTACACTGTCCTGTATTGTACTGCCCTGTCCTGTATTGCATTACACTGTCCTGTATTGCACTGCCCTGTCCTGTATTGCATTACACTGTCCTGTATTGCATTACACTGTGCTATATTGCATTACACTGTCCTGTATTGTACTGCCCTGTCCTGTATTGCATTACACTGTCCTGTATTGCACTGCCCTGTACCTGCACTCCTTGGCAGTCCGGTACTCAATCCCTATCAGCAGCACTCTCAGCTTCACGAAGCACAGCCTGTGTGGAGAGGAGAGACGAGACGAGACAGAAGAGACACGTCTAGTCCTGTATATATTACAATGCAGCACTGACGAAGGGTCTAGTCCTGTATATATTACAATGCAGCACTGACACAGGGTCTAGTCCTGTATATATTACAATGCAGCACTGACGCAGGGTCTAGTCCTGTATATATTACAATGCAGCACTGACGCAGGGTCTAGTCCTGTATATATTACAATGCAGCACTGACGCAGGGTCTAGTCCTGTATATATTACAATGCAGCACTGACGCAGGGTCTAGTCCTGTATATATTACAATGCAGCACTGACGCAGGGTCTAGTCCTGTATATATTACAATGCAGCACTGACGCAGGGTCTAGTCCTGTATATATTACAATGCAGCACTGACGCAGGGTCTAGTCCTGTATATATTACAATGCAGCACTGACGCAGGGTCTAGTCCTGTATATATTACAATGCAGCACTGACGCAGGGTCTAGTCCTGTATATATTACAATGCAGCAATGATGCAGGGTCTAGTCCTGTATATATTACAATGCAGCAATGATGCAGGGTCTAGTCCTGTATATATTACAATGCAGCACTGACGCAGGGTCTAGTCCTGTATATATTACAATGCAGCACTGACGCAGGGTCTAGTCCTGTATATATTACAATGCAGCACTGACGCAGGGTCTAGTCCTGTATATTTTGCCGTTCGGAGAGGAGGGACGCTCACCTGCACACCTCCTGGAAGTCCTTGCCTGTGAAGTCTCTGGACAGCTCCTCAGTGTAAACCTCGTTGTACAGACCCAGCATGTAGTGACTGCGCCAGCTGCCAGGCTGAGCCTAACAAGAACACACAGCGCCATGCAGTTACACACAGTGACACGCAGTCACATACAACGACATGCACTCACACGCAGTGGAGAGCTCCGAGTCTCTGTGTGATCGCTGTGTATCGAGGATATTGAAATGCACACAGTCTCTGTGTATTATCACTCTGTGTATTCTCTAGCTCACCTGTGCTGGGCTCTGCATTGTGAACAGGTTAGCTAGCAGTGTGGAGAGCCCTGGCACCATGCAGCCCTGAGCCATGAAGCCCAGTTTCAGCTCCGCCAGGCAGATGACAGCGTCCCCACGGTGGCAGTCCCAGCTGGGGATGTTCTGCAGGTACACCTGTGTGTGGGGGCAGGATAGCAGCAGAGGGAAGACTCAGAGACAGAAAATGCAGTGAAACCAAAATATTTTAATTGACAAACACAAATAAAAAGGCACAATGGCCAACCAAAAAGACGAACACAAAAACAGGCTCTAAACCTGAACTATACAAAAGAATCACTCTCTCTCTCTCACACACACACACGCCAAGCACGACACGACGCACGACGCAACGCACGCGACGCGACGCACGCACGCACACGCCACACGCACGCACACGCACACGCACACGCACACGCCTTCTCACTGTTACAAACACTCACCAACTAACATACCCAACCACTCCTTTATACAGGTGCCTGGGCTAATTGGGCACCGCACTCATTAGCCCAGGCACATTCCACACATTCCTCACACAAATTCACTGAACCACACCCCAAACTCACTCATATCTACTCTAAACAATACAAAAACACAGAACCACCACAAAATAGGCTGCACCCCATC
>JAGXEW010000128.1:191327-213546 GCA_030684275.1 Acipenser oxyrinchus oxyrinchus | reverse complement strand
GAAGAGGCTAGAGAGACTGCAGCACAGAGTGGGGTACAGTGAAGAGGCTAGAGAGACTGCAGCACAGAGTGGGGTACAGTGAAGAGGCTAGAGAGACTGCAGCACAGAGTGGGGTACAGTGAAGAGGCTAGAGAGACTGCAGCACAGAGTGGGGTACAGTGAAGAGGCTAGAGAGACTGCAGCACAGAGTGGGGTACAGTGAAGAGGCTAGAGAGACTGCAGCACAGAGTGGGGTACAGTGAAGAGGCTAGAGAGACTGCAGCACAGAGTGGGGTACAGTGAAGAGGCTAGAGAGACTGCAGCACAGAGTGGGGTACAGTGAAGAGGCTAGAGAGACTGCAGCACAGAGTGGGGTACAGTGAAGAGACTAGCACAGAGTGGGGTACAGCTATAGCACAGAGTGGAGTACAGTAAACAGTGAAGTACAGTCATAGCACAGTGGGGTTACATCTTTAGCAGAGTGGGGGCGCAGTAAGGAGTGGAGGTAGCTGGTAGTAAAACCTGGAATGGGAGACACTGCTTTGCAACAGGAGTCTTATTTCCACTTTATTTATCACAGCCCCTAGAACCAGTATGACCAGTTAAATCAAATGAATAACCCAGTCCCGGATCGCTGCTCCCCAGCCCGCGCTGGTCCTCTGCCTGTTTTAATTTGATTGGGAAGGACGAGTCGATGAATCACAGAGCAGCGGCCGACACTAAAGGTGACCTCAGAGTGTTTAATGACACAATACATAACCCGTAATGAAGTCGCTATCTCCCCTCTCGCTCTTCCCAGACTCTGAGTTATGGCAGCCTCATCTCTCTCAGCCTTCCTCTCATCTCCGCTTGACAGAGAGACTGAAACAATCATCGATCACGGTGGAGACACGATCGCAGCACAGATCTCCACGCACCGGCTCGCAGCTCCAAGCTTTTTCTTGTGTTTTCTTTTCTGCAGTGCTTGCCCTCTTTCACTTGCTGGCTTGAGCATAAAAAATACAACGTGGGAGTATTGAAAATGTGAATTAGTAAGAGAAAGAAAGACAGGCTGGCAGGCACAGAGGCAGATAGATAGGTAGGTAGGTTACCCAAAAATATGGTTTAAAAGCTTTGCACTTAAAGTTTTAAGAAATAATAAAGCATAATTAAAAGAGAAGTAAAGTTTTAAATGTTCATGAAACTGATTGGTCATCAAAGTTCAGGACGTTTGAACTATAGTTTATGTACATGATAGAAAGAAAGAAAGAAAGAAAGAAAGAAAGAAAGAAAGAAAGAAGTCCTGCTTTATTGATCTAGATTGGTCTTGTACAGTACATATTGCTATTTATATATCTATTGATCTGTGTTTATAAATGTGGGTCTCATATACATATATATATATATATGCAGCAAGGCTTGTGTTTTCTCTTTCTGTGTCTCTCTGGTCCTCCAAAGATGGATGGCGATCCCAGCAGGCACTGCGCAGCTCTATATCATCGTGGCATAAAGTCATTTAGGGAAGAGGCGACTTTGTTCCACTGCCGCAGACGAGAGTTTCAGAAAGGGGGCCTTCATTCTGTCTGTATCGATGCCATTGTAAAGAGAACTGAACTTTACTGAACACTAGAAAGAGCAGCGTGAGCCAGTCCGGGTTTTACATACACTCTGGGAGCTGCTAATAATAATAATAATAATAATAATAATAATAATAATAATAATAATAATAATAATAATAATGATGACCAATAGAGCTGCACAAACCGAGTATTCTGATCAAGCTCTCCACAGGTGAGGGTCTCTGGTGTCAATCGGGCTGATTTGCCATTCAGAGTGAAACCGGTGAAGAAATACCTGCTTGGGTTTGTGTGGCTCGCTGCTCTCCAGAGTCTTAAGAAAAGCAGCGATCATCTCAAACCCAAACAGCTGTTTCTTAATTCACTCTGAATGGTGAATCAGCCCCTACCCCAATTCTCAGCACCTGCTTTCTGTGGAGAACTCCATCCTAATAATCCACTCACAAGGGTTAATAAATACAGTCTATAGGTTTGAAAGGAGGTATAACTGCAGTGTGCAACATGATTTATTTTTGTGTGTGTATGTATGTATGCACACTAAAGACTTGGTGCTCCGAGGGATATTACACAGAACCACTGTCACTAAAGCAATGAAATACAATAACACGCACATAATAACAGCAATAAAAAAAACCTGACGTTTGCAAATGTTTTGCCAGCGTTACAGTACTGTGTCGTCCTGCCCCCTCGGACCCCTCCGACCCCCCTCCCCGGCAGCATTAGCACGAGTGCAAGGTTATTGAGCAGGCCGGCTTACATATTTCACGGGACAGACAGGATCGTTAACGCGACGGCCCGCTGTCTGACACATGATGCATCGCTGAGGCTCGCATTGATCTCCTCTCAACAGGAAGGTGTCTGGACCCGGGAGATGCATGGGCCTGGGAGGAGGGGCCTTAATGGAGCAGCGAGAGGCTCTGATGGATGGAGCGTCGGGGCTCGAGTAGCAGCACAGTTATTAGATAGCTCTGCTAATGTCTGACCTTCCCTCTCCCTGTGTCCTTCATTCAGCCAGGGTGGGGGAGGCACTGGGGTGAGTTTCATGGGTTATTAAAGAGACCCGTAGATGCCGAGCCCTGTAGTTCTGGTTTTCTCGACTGGCACGGTGGCTGACGGCATTCTAGTCTGAGTCTGCTGGTTATCAAAGTGTTCTGAGGCATTTAAACAAGGAGGTAAAGAGCTGGAAGGAAGGTCTTGTTGGCAGTCCAGTTTGTTTACTGCGTCCCTGAAAGGTAGTTTTAATCTGCAGAGGCACAAGCCTGTTGTACAAGTACCTTGAATAGAAGTAGTTCTGTGTGTGTGTGTGTGTGTGTGTGTGTGTGTGTGTGTGTGAGGTGTGTGTGTGTGTGTGTGTGTGTGTGTGTGTGTGTGTGTGTGTGTGTGTGTGTGTGTGTGTGTGTGTGTGAGGTGTGTGTGTGTGTGTGTGTGTGTGTGTGTGTGTGTGTGTGTGTGTGTGTGTGTGTGTGTGTGTGTGTGTGTGTGTGTGTGTGTGTGTGTGTGTGTGTGTGTGTGTGTGTGTGTGTGTGTGTGAGAGAGAAATAATTCAGAAACAGAGCCCAGCTCTATCCCAGGAGAATCAGGATCCAACAGGAATCTCATCAATCACTAAAAATACTTCATGATGAAGAAGAAAAGTCATTGATAAACTATTTAAATAATTAGCAACAATGTTTCAGATTCTGCCTTCAGATAGCATGCTGCATATATAGTATATATATATATATATATATATATATATATATATATATATATATATATATATATATATATATATTAGCTACAATCCGCCTCAGGGTGGACGCGATATATTGATATAATACATTTCATTCGTCTCACACATTCATCAGTTTTCTTTTTTTCATTTGTTTTTTTCTTTCTACTGTCCGCACAGCAGTTAACCCTTTATATATATCGAGAGAGAGAGAGAGAGAGAGAGAGAGAGAGAGAGAGAGAGAGAGAGAGAGAGAGAGAGAGAGAGAGAGAGAGAGAGAGAGAGAGAGAGAGAGAGAGAGAGAGAGAGAGAGAGAGAGAGAGAGAGAGAGAGAGAGAGAGAGAGAGAGAGAGAGAGAGAGAGAGAGAGAGAGAGAGAGAGAGAGAGAGAGAGAGAGAGAGAGACAGACTCAATGTCTTTGACACCACAGGGATCTCTGTGCTAACTCAATAACGAAGCTCTCTGTCAGAACTTATCACATCAGGGAAGCTAGCCAGAGGTTCTGAAGTGAAACAACTAGCAATATTATTACAGTTGCAGTGTTCATGTGTGCTTTCTTTCTTTCTTTCATCCTCTTTCTTTCATCCTCTCTTTTGTCTTTCTTTCTTTCTTTCATCCTTTCTTTCATGTAAAAGTTACACTGTATTTATAGGAGTGCCAACCAAACTTTTAAAACCTCTAAAATATATTATTGATAATAATAATAATAATAATAATAATAATAATAATAATAATAATAATAATAATAATAATAATAATACAATTACACAGACGTAAGAAAGTGCATTTTAAGCCTGTTTATTCCAGTTCCAACAGTCAAACTTTATTAAACTTTAAAGTTTGTGTTGACCTCCCACCCCACCCCATCTAGGAATTTTGTTTTCTAAATAGGTACGTTGTAGATAGTCCCTTACTCCTCCTGCTGGAGGTGCTAGGAGTTTGCAGACGCCCCTTGCCTGGCAGACCTGCTAATCTTTTAAAGTCTTTGTTTTTAATCCCGATGGTTTTAATAGCGGAGACGTCAATAAATCAGCATCCCATACGAAGCGCAAGAGCGCTCCTCTAACGAGAGGGAGAGAGATGGAGGAGAGAGAGAGGAAAAGGAGAGATGAATTGATGGAGAGGGAGAGAGGGATGGTTTGGGGAGAGAGAAAGAAGTTAGTTAAAATTCATGCAGCCTTCCGTGGCTATCATTACCATACATCAACACAATGAATGAGCCTCTCACTGCACCGTAATAAGAATTTGATAAATCATCAACTGAAAATTAACTAGACGTCAAAACAATCTTGGGCAAGTGTGATGGATTAGGGGTGATGGCAGCAATTAATCGAGGGAGGGAGGGAGGGAGAGAGGAGAGAGAGAGGGAGGGAGGGAGCACGGGTCCTCACAAGGTCAAAACACGCAGAGAAAGGGAGAGTGATGGAGGAGAGAGGGAGAGAAAGGAGAGAGGGGGAGACAAGTATGATGGAGAGAGACAGGAAAGGGAGAGAGAGAGGACTGAGGGGGAATTAAGAGAGGACAGAGATGGAGAGAAGGGATGGTGAAGGGAAGGAAAAGGGTAGATAGAAAGTGAGAGAAGGAAGATGGAGAGGAGTGGCTGGATAGAGAGAGAGAGGAGATAGAAGAGAGGATGGATAAATGGAGAGAAAGTATGAACAGGTGGTGAGGGACGGAGACAGGAGGGAGAGAGCGAGGTCTCTTCTTTGGACAGATGAATAGAGAGAGGGAGAGATAGAAGACATTGAGAGAAGGGCGTATGGATGGGTGGATGGAGGCAGAGAGAGGTCAGTGCAGTGCAGTGTCACAGGGTCACAATGCTGCTCTGTGTGTTTCTGTCTGGTTACAGCTGTCGGCAGTAATGAGGACAAAATGTGACGTGCATCTCCAAGGAGCGACTCTGCACTGAGGAATATTAATCAGAGCGGCCCAACTCTGCACACTGCACTAGAGCTCTACACAGCACTAGAGCTCTGCCCATTACACTAAAGCTCTGCACACTGCACTAGAGCTCTGCACGGTGCACTAGAGCTCTGCATGGTGAACTAAAGCTCTGCACACTGCACTAGAGCTCTGCACACTGCACTAGAGCTCTGCACGGTGAACTAAAGCTCTGCACACTGCACTAGAGCTCTGCACAGTGCACTAGAGCTCTGCACGGTGAACTAAAGCTCTGCACACTGCACTAGAGCTCTGCACACTGCACTAGAGCTCTGCACGGTGAACTAAAGCTCTGCACACTGCACTAGAGCTCTGCACGGTGCACTAGAGCTCTGCACGGTGAACTAAAGCTCTGCACACTGCACTAGAGCTCTGCACACTGCACTAGAGCTCTGCACACTGCACTAGAGCTCTGCACAGTGCACTAGAGCTCTGCACGGTGCACTAGAGCTCTGCACACTGCACTAGAGCTCTGCACAGTGAACTAGAGTTCTGCATGGTGAACTAAAGCTCTGCACACTGCACTAAAGCTCTTGACACTGCACTAGAGCTCTGCACGGTGAACTAAAGCTCTGCACACTGCACTAGAGCTCTGCACAGTGAACTAGAGCTCTGCACGGTGCACTAGAGCTCTGCACACTGCACTAGAGCTCTGCACAGTGAACTAGAGCTCTGCACAGTGCACTAGAGCTCTGCACAGTGAACTAGAGCTCTGCACGGTGCACTAGAGCTCTGCACAGTGAACTAGAGCTCTGCACACTGCACTAGAGCTCTGCACACTGCACTAGAGCTCTGCACAGAGCAGTAAAGCTCTGGCCAGAAGTTTTGCATCACCTGAAATTGTAAGGATTGAGACATAATTTTAAAAAAATACAAAAGAAACTATATGAACACAATTGTGATATTTTATTTAACATTGTGTAATCAAATCAACTACAAAATGATATCGCAAAACAAGTCTACCGGAAGCCATAATAGTAGTACAGTAGCATTTCATGTTAGATTTTGAAATGTCACATTTTTCAGTCTGTCAGTTTTTATTTTTATTTTTTATTAAGTATGTGGGAAAACTACAAAGTGGTACGTCATTCAATATGTTAAGGTAACATTATTCAGCAGGTTTCATTCGACTTTACCCAACAAAGTTACCAAACGTGTTAATTAGCAACATTAACTTTAGTTGCAGTGTGTGCCCTTATAAAAGCTTCCCACAGTAAAAACATTACACAGCTTAATAGTGTAACAGTGAAAGCATGGTAAAGCATAGGGAAGCATTGTAAAGCACAGAGAGGTCTGCTAAAGCATAGGGAAGCATGGTAAAGCACAGAGAGGTCTGGTAAAGCATAGGGAAGCATTGTAAAGCACAGAGAGGTCTGGTAAAGCATAGGGAAGCATTGTAAAGCACAGAGAGGCATGGTAAAGCATAGGGAAGCATTGTAAAGCACAGAGAGGGATGGTAAAGCATAGGGAAGCATTGTAAAGCACAGAGAGGTATGGTAAAGCATAGGGAAGCATTGTAAAGCACAGAGTGGTCTGGTAAAGCATAGGCAAGCATTGTAAAGCACAGAGAGGTCTGGTAAAGCATAGGGAAGCATTGCAAAGCACAGAGAGGGATGGTAAAGCATAGGGAAGCATTGTAAAGCACAGAGAGGTCTGGTAAAGCATAGGGAAGCATTGTAAAGCACAGAGAGGTCTGGTAAAGCATAGGGAAGCATTGTAAAGCACAGAGAGGTCTGGTAAAGCAGATTAAAAACATGACAAACCAGGATAAACTGTGGGAAATGCAGAGTGTAACCACGGACGTGCTTCTAGTGGAAACGTTAGCCGTTGAGTTTATGAAGTTTCTTCTAGTATTTCTAAAGGTTTACCGGTGCACAGAGTCTCTGGAACCCGGGTCTCTCGGGACGGCAGCCCGCAGTCTTGTTTACGGGACTCTGCCTCCTGAAAGATGTTTTCCCAGCTGTGTTGTGCAGCCCTGCAGATCGGGCTGGGAAAACGGACCCTCGCTGACCCTCCATTCATTAATCACTGCGTCTGTCTCTGCTCACAGCCTGTGATGGACAGGTAAACAAACCATGGCAACCTAACCCTTATAGAAGAGTCCCATAGGAGAAGCACGGCACAGTGTGATACAGCACAGTGAAAGCATGTGGAAAGCACAGAGAGGTCTGGTAAAGCATAGGGAAGCAATGTAAAGCACAGAGAGGTCTGGTAAAGCATAGGGAAGCAATGTAAAGCACAGAGACGTCTGGTAAAGCATAGGGAAGCATTGTAAAGCACAGAGAAGGATGGTAAAGCATATTAAAACAGACCATGGTAATATGCAGAATAATGGCAAAGCTACACATTTAAACTTGTATAAAGGCATGTGTCAACAGTGAGCGAAGAATAAACCAACACGCAAACTAACTAATAAAACCCGTCTGTTCTAACGAAGCTTGACCATCAGTTTGCCTGTGCATCACTCTGAGGTCAGTATTTTCTTTCTCCCTCTCCTTTTCCCTGCTTGTCCTGCCAGCTCACTTTCCACACATTTCAGAGCAATTACTCGCTGTTGATTTAGCTGTCAGCCCGGGCATGTGTTTTAACATGATTTATTGAGTGCGCGGGCTGTGCCAGTTGACTTGCGATAAATTGCACAATATTCAAGCAAGGCTCATTTGCTTAGCATTACATTAGAGGGCTGATGATTGCAGCACAAAGCAATGTAAATGAGTCCTGAGAAACCCCATCACTCATAATGTCAGCCACTCAATCCTATTATTATTTATTACCATAATTGTGCCGTGTTTCCCGGGCGATGAGACAGAATTGATGTTTCCTGGTGGCGGCGCTCTGTGTAGCGTGTGTGTGTGTGTGTGTGTGTGCGTACGTGCGTGTAAATTGTATGTGGGTGTAGTGTAAATAGATAGGCATGTACAGTACTTTTTTTTAACCATCTAAAGTATGCGATTTATTATTATTATTAGTTTATTAGCATTTTGTCTGAAATTAACTATATATATATATATATATATATATAATATTATATATATATATATATATATATATATATATATATATATATATATATATATATATATATATATATATATATATATATATATATATATATATATATCTTACACAAAAAGAATAATTAACCCTTTCAACACTTCTGGGGTTCCAGTCTGGGGGTGCTAGGTGGTGCTAGTGGGTTAATGTTCATGCACTAGACCAGCCTTTCACCTTCCTCTGAAGGCCTGGGTTCCAATCTGGGGGCTAGGTGGCCCAAAAACACACACACACACACACACACACAAAACATGCAGCATTGTTCGCGGCAGTAGTTTAGAAAGTAACTAGGAAAATACAAATAAAATTTAAAAAACAAAACAAACATTTTAAACAAATCTGTATTTATTTTGTATTTCAGTTTAAATGTATCGGTTTGGTTAAAAGTTTGATTAAGTTGTTTAAAAACTAATAATAAAAAATTCCTTGAGAGTGCAGTGCCGTGGTCTGTCCACATGGGGCAGCACTGAGGCAGCAAAGCAGCCCTGTCCTTTCCTGCAGAGCATCTTTCAATTGATCTGAACAACACCGTTGTTTAAAACATTAAAAGAAGGGACTCTTGTCAAAGCCAGCCTCTGTATATATATGTATGTATATATGATAACCGCAGCCATTAAGCTTGAGCCAAGTCATTGATTTAATTTGAAGCTGCATGCAGAGTATTCAGTGTGGTGTTGACAGCGGCTCCATACTGCTGAGTTCCGTTGTGTTTTATAGGGCTGCTTCTTAACAAATGAATTATTGACTGAAACTGGCACCATGATTCAATATATCTAATGGGCTCAGGGGACACGAGGGCCCGAGCATCGCAGCGGAGAAGAGGAGCTGTCAGTCCTGAGAAACGAGATGCTGTAATCATTCAGTAATAGAAACATGCGCTGAATCAGAGAGGAGAGGGAGAGGAGGGAGGGAGAGCTGCTGTAATCACCTGCAGATTAATAAGAACATGAGAACGTTTACAACGAGAGGAGGCCATTCGCCCATCTTGTCTCGTTTGGTTGTTAGAACATATTGATCCCAGAATCTCTTCAAGCAGCTTCTTGAAGGATCCCAGGGTGTCAGCTTCAACAACATTACTGGGGAGTTGGTTCCAGACCCTCACAATTCTCTGTGTAAAAAGTGCCTCCTATTTTCTGTTCTGAATGCCTATCTAATCTCCATTTGTGACCCCTGGCTTCTTTTTCATATCGAAAAAGACCCTGGGTCGACATTGTCAATACGTTTTAGGATTTTGAATGTTTGAATCAGATCGCAGCGTAGTCTTCTTTGTTCAAGACTGAATAGATTCAATTCTTTTAGCCTGTCTGCATACGACATGCCTTTTAAACCCGGATAATTCTGGTTGCTCTTTCTTTGCACTCTTTGTAGAGCAGCAATATCCTTTTGTAACGAGGTGACCAGAACTGAACACAATATTCCAGGTGAGGTCTTACTAATGCATTGTAAAGTTTTAACATTACTTCCCCTGATTTAAATTCAACAATTTTCACTAGATATCCGAGCATCTTGTTGGCCCTTTTTTTTTTTTTTAATAGCTTCCCCACATTGTCTAGATGAAGACATTCCTGAGTCAACATAAACTGAAAATGCTCTGTTGGCGTGTCTGTGAGGGAGGGGGTTCGTTGATGATTGCACCCCCACTCCCCTTGCCCAGTCTCCAGTCACCTCTGTGCTGATAGTTATGTTTTGTCTTGGCCGACAGTATCTGTGGCTGCGCTTGTGAGATTTGAGACTGCAAGCTTTATCGCTCTTTTCATTGTCCATCCTCTCTCCCCCTTCCTTCTCCTATTTCTCTCAATCCCTCTCTTCCTATGAGCCCCCTGCTGAAGGGAGAGGGAGAGGGAGAGGGGAGGAAGAGGGAGAGAGAGGGGAGAGGAGAGAGAGAGAGGTAATCCATCTTTCTGAGTGGCACTTGTTTGATGGATCACAGTATTTATGCCATGTTGAATTTAAAGGAAGAGAAAAAGATGGATTGAAGTAAGGAAGGAAAGAATGAACAAGAGAGGGGAGGAAAAACCAAGAAGTTCCATCATTCATTCCCTGAAACACACACACACACACACACAGACACACTCTCACACACACTCTCTTAGACTCACACAGACACACACACACTCATACTCACACAGACACACACACTCACTCTCTTACACTCTCACAGACACACACACACTCTCATACTCACAGACACACACACTCACTCTCTTACACTCTCACAGACACACACACACTCACTCTCTTAGACGCCTCTCACACACACTCACTCACACTCACTCTCACACACACACTCACACTCTGACACTCACACAGACACACACACACTCTCTCTCATACTCACACTCTCTTACACTCACAGACACACTCACACTCTCACACACTCTGACACTCACACAGACACACACACACACTCTCTCATACTCACACTCTCTTACACTCACACAGACACACTCACACTCTCACACACTGACACTCACACACACACACACACACACTCTCTCATACTCACACACTCTTACACTCACACACACACACACACACACACACACACACTCTCTCTCATACTCACACACTCTTACACTCACACACACACACACACACACACACACTCTCTCTCATACTCACACTCTCTTACACTCACACACACACACACACACTCTCACACACTCTGACACTCACACACACACACACACACACTCTCTCTCATACTCACACACTCTGACACTCACACACACACACACACTCTCTCTCATACTCACACTCTCTTACACACACACACACACACACACTCTCTCACTCACTCACACTACACACACACACACACACTCTCTCATACTCACACTCTCTTACACACACACACACACACACACTCTCTCTCATACTCACACTCTCTTACACACACACACACACACACTCACACAGCTGTGTTAAAAGGTTGCTGGTTAGATGCCAGGGTTTTAAAGACTCAGTAAACTAAACAAGTCTTGTTAAAGCCGTGCCGCTTCCCACACGTCAAAACAAACTGCTCAAGAGTCTCCCGTGGTTAAACTCTCGCTGTCCGGGAGCCAACACTGCATAAGAGCTCTAACAATGGACTTAATAGTCCTTAAAGTAATAGAATTGCAATGTCCAATTTTGTAAACTACAGGTCTCAGAGAGAAACAAGTAACACGTCTGCTTAAAAATATGGATGGCAAAAGTCCTTAAAATTGCACAAACATATAAGGATGATTGCTTTCCAAAAAAAAAAAAAAAATTTAACAAAAGAACACAGTTGTACAGTTTGCTGTTCTTCCAGGTTTAATGTGCATTTACAAATTCCTAATGTCACTTAAAACACGTGTAATGATTCACTGACAGACTATCTGGGCTCTTATATATATATATATATATATATATATATATATATATATATATAGATGGGCTTCAGTGAGTTACAGGAAAATAATTCCATCGAGGGTTTCTGTGACGTCATAAACTACGAGAGCGAAGGTGGAGTTTATAAACTGTCACAGAAACCCGAGATGGAATTGTTTTCCTGTAACTCACTGAAGAGGCCCATCTATTATTTTTTATAATCCATGGATACCCGTGTGATGCTGATATTAAAGAAGACGAGGTTCAGCAGTACGGTTGGGTTTTTTTAAACGTGGGGTTTCAGTGCTGTACAGACGTTCTGTGTCGTTATCTGTTAGAGCTTCAGCTTTATTTGGATGATTGTCTTTACCTTGTTTTAATTTCCCGTTTCTCTGAGATCCGAACGTACCAGCTTGGCATAATTTTTTATATATTTTTTAACGTATTCTCATTTTGTTGCTGATTAATGAACATTTCTGTACTGTGGGTGTTGTCGAAAGTGATTGAAAACGAGACATTTTGTGTTTGAATTGAAAGCGATGGTCTCGAGGAGTCGAATGGGTCAAAGTTCAAGTATAGTTGGCAGCAGTGTGGAGTAGTGGTTAGGGCTGTGGACTCATGACCGAGGGTCGTGGGTTCAATCCCAGGTGGGGGCCACTGCTGCTGTACCCTTGAGCAAGGTACTTTACCTAGATTGCTCCAGTGAAAACCCAACTGTATAAATGGGTAATTGTATGTAAAAATAATGTGATATATTGTACCAATTGTAAGTCTCCCTGGATAAGGGCGTCTGCTAAGAAATAAATAATAATAGTTTCCTCTTTTTGATGTCACTACTGTGGTATTATGCTTTTTCCCCGAATGGCATAATCAAACTAGATTAAGTTATATATTCAATTGTTTAGTAAAATCTGTGCAGGCCAGCAGCATATGGTGTGCCAAATATAAAAAATAGCACACATATTTTTTCCTGTCTTTATTCCCAGATTTAACCAAAAACATGACTGTTTCCCCCCAGTTTATAAATCTTGCGAATAATGCATACTTTCAGATATAATTTATAAATCTGAAAATATTTAACAACTTCTAACTTTTAAATAAATATTTAAGTTAAATCCTAATTCTGGGTTTTGCAAAATAATGATTTAAATTTAAAAAAAAATATTTATCTGAAGTATAAGTTACATCCTAATTCTGGGTTTTGCAACATAAGGATTTAAATTTTAAATATTTAACTGAAATATAAGTTAAATCCTGTGTCTGGGTTTTGCAAAATAAGGATTTAAATTTTAAATATTTAACTGAAATATAAGTTAAATCCTAAGTCTGTGTTTTGCAAAATCATTTTTGTTGACACCACCTTCACAATGCTGTTGATATTCTGTGGGAACCCAATGCTTTACAAGAATGCCCATCATCAGCAGTGCCTAGCGTTGATGCAATGGTTTTTGCCCAGAGAAGCTCTGAATGCCTCTAATTTTAGAGACTTGCAGCAAAAATACCTGTGCAAAATAATCAGAGAGACCAGCAGGCTGCAATCCTATTTGTATAGTTGGTGACCTCTATGATGTAGACATAACCTCCTCCCTTAAAGGGGAAGAAAGTGCTCCCCGGGGTTCAAAATCAGGAGTCTCTTCGGCACAAGAATATGTTCCATTTGATGCCAAAAATCAAGGGAACCTGCTACATTATCTGAGCGAGTCCTGGACTTCTGCTCACATCAGTCTTCCCTTTGAGCCCCAACTGGTCCTTGGTGGCATTAAAGACCCAGGTAAAAACAATCCACTTCACAAAAGAAACTGTTAGAGATTTCTTCCAAATCTGAGCTGTATAATAGGAGGCTGTGTGATCCAGTGGTTAAAGAAAAGGGCTTGTAACCAGGAGGTCCCCGGTTCAAATCCCACCTCAGCCACTGACTCATTGTGTGACCCTGAGCAAGTCACTTCACCTCCTTGTGCTCCATCTTCGGTGAGACGTAATTGTAAGTGACTCTACAGCTGATGCATAGTTCACACACCCTAGTCTCTGTAAGTTGCCTTGGATAAAGGCGTCTGCTAAATAATTAATAATAATAATAAAGCATGAGGAAGCAGACACAAAGATTATTAAAAGAGGTATTTCCCAACCCCTCTGATTTCCAAGCAACTAAGTTCTAAATTTAAGATTTCGGAATCTGCTCTAACAGGCTTTGTGCTGATGATTTTACTGGCTGTGACACAGTCAGTTATCCTTTCAGGTAAGGGAAAAAAACAAAAACAAGTTGCAAAACCTGTTTTGGCTTCCTGCAATGATTTCACTGCCCTTGCAAGCTCTGGTGAGGTACCATGCCATGCAGGTGAAAAAGTGTTACACAGTGTCACATCAGAGGCAAAGGCACGATTTGCAAGGCTCTGCAGCAGAGAGAAATTTGACACTCTAGACAGACTGAGAGCCCAGTGTCTGCCAGAGCGGACCTTAGAAGCTTGCCTCCTAACGATCCTTCTTTTCATCTGCATGATTTGCATGCTCTTCACCAAATATATGTGCTCACATGAATGATCCAACACTTCCAGACCCACTGGACTTTGATAGAAGAGTAACCAATGGCATCCTTACTCCAGTACAGTCACCTAAGCTGCTGTCACTGGAACAAAATTCATTTTGCGGGTGTCAGAAAGGACGATGTCTTCGCCACTGCAGGTGTGCTGTTGTTTCATGCAGGTGCTCTGCAGAACCTGGACAATATGTCGCAGTAACAGAGCTGGAGGAAGATCAGGAGCTCATGGCTCAGTTCTGGTCACCTTGTTACAAAAAAGATATTGCTGCTCTAGTCGAAAGTGCGACTAGAATTATCCCAGGTTTAAAAGGCATGTCGTGATGCAGACAGGCTAAAAGAATTCAATCTGTTCAGTCTTGAACAAAGAAGACTACGCGCTGATCTGATTCAAACATTCAAAATCCTAAAAGGTATAGGCAATGTCGACCCAGGGGACTTTTTGACCTGAAAAAGAAACAAGAACCAGGAGTCACAAATGGAGATTAGATAAAGGGGATTTCAGAACAGAAAATAGGAGGCACTTTTTACACAGAGAATTGTGAGGGTCTGGAACCAACTCCCCAGTAATGTTGTTGAAGCTGACACCCTGGGATCCTTCAAGAAGCTGCTTGATGAGATTCTGGGATCAATAAGCTACTAACAACCAAACGAGGCAAGATGGGCTGAATGGCCTCCTCTCGTTTGTAAACTTTCTTATGTTCTTATCTGTAAAGTAGTTCAACAGTTTGAAGGACATTCCCTTTTTGTTTTACTTTTTAACTTTTACGCTTTTAAAAGTACATGAATAAGTTATTATGTTCAGTGAAACTTAAGAAGTTAGTATATTTAGATTATTGTTAACAAAAAAAACCCTGCATTTTCCTGCCTAAGTCGGAAATGCTGGGCCTCAACGTGGGGCAAGGGTGTGCACCCATGATGGTAGCCAACTGCAGTGTTACGCATTGTTTACACAGTTACAGATAGATAATAGGCAGTGATGGGCTTCTTAGGTACAGCAGGGTCATTATATCGCCATGCTTTTGATCATTAAAATAGCTAAGTGTGTGTTCACTATTGCACTGCTAATATGTCACTGTAGATATAACTTGTAACCCTAACTGGCTGCATCCTAGTTCATATTGTATTCTAGTAGTATTATTATTTGCACTTCCTGTAATAGTTTAGGATATAAAGTTTGACAGGAGATGAATCTATAGAACCACTCCCTCCCTCTCCTCTCCTCTCCCTCTCCCCTCTCCTCCTCTCCCTCTCCCTCTCCCTCTCCCTCCTCTCCCTCTCCCCTCTCCCCTCTCCCCTCTCCCCTCCCTCTCCCTCCCCTCCACTTATCCCCAGTAATGTTGTTGAAGCTGACACCCTGGGATCCTTCAAGAAGCTGCTTGATGAGATTCTGGGATCAATAAGCTACTAACAACCAAACGAGCAAGATGGGCTGAATGGGGCCTCCTCTCGTTTGAAACTTTCTTATGTTCTTATCCATAAGAAGATAAAACTAACGATCATTCAGATGGCTTTCTTTTAGATGACACAAATGAAATGAGCAGTGCGCCACAAGCGAGCCCCAGACGTTATCCACTACAGGACTGGTTTATTTATTGATTCATTCGTGTGTTTAAATAGAAAGTGGGGAAGAGTCGGGCCTAGCGGTTTTCTGCTTGGCTGCTGTTCTGCCCCTGGTACAGAGAGGTCAGCTTCTGGAGGAGAGGTTAACCCTTTCATGCACGACAACCTCATATAGAGACAGATAAAAAAAAAAAAAAACTCTTCTAGTCATATAATAGCATTTTTTTATTTAATTAAAACATATTTGTTATGTGTCAAACATTTCCCCAGCTATTTTTAATAATGCATGCATGAAAGGGTTAAGGTCGATCTTTCTTGTCCCTCACACGGGTCTTCCATTGCCGGGGCAGGAGTGGGACCCGGTTCGAGGGCTGGGGACCCTGCCTGTCAGCAGGTGGCTCTGGCTGAACGGGACGAGGCAGAAGACCCGGTCGAAGGGCTGCAGAGGGAAGTCCCAGGGAGGGCTGGTGATCACATACCTGAGAGAGAGAGAGGAGGAGAGGGGAGGAGGGGAGAGCAGGAGAGAGGAGGGAGAGAAGGGAAAGAGGGGAGAGAAGGGAGGGATAGAGTGAGAGAGGAGGAGAGGGAGAGGAGGGTTGAGTGTAGAGAGGAGGGAGAGCAGGAGAGAGCGAGGGGAGAAGAGAGAATGATGGGGAGAGAAGGGAAAGAGGGGAGAGAAGGAGGATAAAGAGTGAGAGAGGGGAGGAGGGGAGAGTAGAGAGGAGGGGAGAGAATGATGGGGAGAGAAGGGAGGGATAAAGAGAGAGAGGGGGATGGGGGAGAATGGATGGATATTGAGAGAGGAACGTGAAAGAGAGAAGGAGAAACAGAAGAGTTTCATTAGCATCAAAACTCCTCAGAGAAACAAGAAGCTCGAGGTGTTGAGACTGAGATGGTGGCAGTGATCAGTGAGATCTCTCTCCGCGCTGTGCTGCGCATGGCAGTACCAGGGTTAGGGGAGTCGCAGTGCAGCGCAGTACCTCCTCAGGGCCGGGTTAGGGGCGTCCAGCAGCCGGTACAGACCCAGGCACAGGATCCCAAAAGCATCCAGCGATTTACAGAACAGCTCCTGGAAGTTTCCACACTGAGAAAGAGGAACGAGAAACCAACAGGGTTGAGACACAGAGCAGAGGGAGGCTGTTCAGAGAGTATAAGAGCCTCCCTTTCTCTTTCTCTGCTCCACCAGCACAGATCAGAGGGAGGCTGTTCAGAGAGTATAAGAGCCTCCCTTTCTCTTTCTCTGCTCCACCAGCACAGAGCAGAGGGAGGCTGTTCAGAGAGTATAAGAGCCTCTCTTTCTCTTTCTCTGCTCCACCAGCACAGAGCAGAGGGAGGCTGTTCAGAGAGTATAAGAGCCTCCCTTTCTCTTTCTCTGCTCCACCAGCACAGAGCAGAGGGAGGCTGTTCAGAGCGTATAAGAGCCTCCCTTTCTCTTTCTCTGCTCCACCAGCACAGAGCAGAGGGAGGCTGTTCAGAGAGTATAAGAGCCTCCCTTTCTCTGCTGCACCAGCACAGAGCAGAGGGAGGCTGTTCAGAGAGTATAAGAGCCTCCCTTTCTCTTTCTCTGCTCCACCAGCACAGAGCAGAGGGAGGCTGTTCAGAGAGTATAAGAGCCTCCCTCTCTCATATCTTATTTTCAGCTCCGAAGGACATTAAAAGCCCGGTGGACTCACGGAGAGGTTTGCCAGGGGTCCCCTGCTCAGTGGCAGCTGTGCCATCTTGGCGTGATGGCGCAGGTGCGGTGATGTCACGTCGCTGGGGCCTCCGCGCAGCACGTCCTCCTCAGCGAGCTGAGACTCCACGGAGGGCGTGGCCCCGCCCGTCACCAGCGTGCGGATCAACGCCGGGGCGTGGCGGTTGAAGTACGTCTGCGGAGACGAGAGATCAAACCCGGGTTCAAACTGTCTTAGTGAACACTTTGCTCGCTTTTCGAGGAGTTCTCTTGGCTGGAGACTACTGTACTACGAATTGCAATTTTGAGCAATGATGTGTTGAAATTGATTAAAAGAGAAATGGGAGTTGGAGTTGAGAATCGATTTAAAAAAAAAAAAAAGGAAATCGTACTAACCAAGCATCTTAAAAATGGATTTTAAAGACGGTCAGCTCCTTTAAGAAGGGAGGACCAGTGATAATGTTAATAAAGCTGATAAGAGGCAAGATTTTAAAAGGCGGTCGGGGATCCTTTGAAGGGGAGCAGTTGCAATGCTGCTAGCGCTAGTAAGGAGGTCGGGATGGGCTGTTCTGGGGGTCCTCACCAAGGACACGAGGGAATCCAGCACCCCACAGAGAAGACGGAGCCACTGGCTAAGGCCTGGGTGAGGTGCAGGTCTGAGAACGGCATCTCCAGAGAATCCAGATTACTCATATATTGCACATTGGAGCTGTGCACTGGAGAAAGAGAGAGAGAGAGAGATAATATTATTATTATTTATTTCTTAGCAGACGCCCTTATCCAGGGCGACTTACAATTCTTACAAGATATCACATTATTTTTCCATACAATTACCCATTTATACAGTTGGGTTTTTACTGGAGCAATCTAGGTAAAGTACCTTGCTCAAGGGTACCAGCAGTGTCCCCCCACCTGGGATTGAACCCACGACCCTCCGGTCAAGAGTCCAGAGCCTTGACCGCTACTCCACACTGGAGCTGTGCACTGGGAGAAAGACACACACACACACACACACACACAGAGATACACAGAGACCCACAGACAGAGAGACACTCGCACACAGAGAGAGACAGAGATAGACACACAGAGACAGAGACACACACACACACACACACAGATACAGAGAGACACAAAGACACACACAAAAACACACGCACACAGACAAAGACACACAGTGACACTGAACTCTCACACACAGAGAGACAGAGAGAGACACACACACAGATACAGAGAGACACAAAGACACACACACACGCGGAGATACACAGAGACCCACAGACAGAGAGACACTCGCACACAGAGAGACAGATACAGATACAGAAAGAGACACACAGAGACAGAGACACAGATACAGAGAGACACAAAGACACACACACAAAACACACGCAGACGCAGACAAAGACGCACAGTGACACTGAACTCGTGACAGGGTGTCACTGCAGCACAACAGCAGTAGCAGGGAAAGCTCCCGCGCCCTGCCCAGTGTGTTACCCAGCTCTGCGATGACCGGGACCCTCAATCCACTCTGACGGAAGGGGGCTTCGTGTCGTCCGCTCGGGTGAGGAGACCCTAAGAAAAAGAAAAACACAACGTCCAAGTCTGTCACTAAAATGTCCTCCGATCCCACAACCGAGCCAGCTCCCTCTTCTACCCCAGGAACTCGAGAGAGGATGCCAGCGAGCTGCCGGCCTCTGGAGGACACAGGCCAGCCCTGCAGGTGTCCGCTCTGAGCTCGCTGGACGCCTGACCGGTCGGGTCCGCTGTAGCGGGTGAGGAGAGGTGACTATTCCTTTACTACCTAATTACTTCCTTATCTTACTTGTTTCAATCCCTCTATCAGATTGCTTTTATGGCAAAGCCATCTCAAGGAGGGAGGCTGTGTGGTCCAGTGGTTAAAGAAACGGGCTTGTAACCAGGAGGTTCCTGGTTCAAATCCCACCTCAGCCACTGACTCACTGTGTGACCCTGAGCAAGTCACTTAACCTCCTTGTGCTCTGTCTTTCGGGTGAGACGTAGTTGTAAGTGACTCTGCAGCTGATGCATAGTTCACACACCCTAGTCTCTGTAAGTCGCCTTGGATAAAGGCGTCTGCTAAATAAACAAATAATAATAATAATAATAATAATAAAGCACTTCTCAATCAGAAAAAAGTCAAAAGGCTGGTAAAACATTGTAAGAAGAAAATTTTAAAAAATGCGACCCATTCTGTGACTGCAGTAGGCAGCCAGGCAGCTGAGTGTCATTACAGGAAGAAGGCTTCATTATCTATTAATTATATCATTACCACGTTTTCAGCAGCGAGGCTCACATTAGCTCGTCAAGGTTAATTACGTTAATACGCTTGTAATCTGTCAACGCTTATTGAGTGGAGGAGCTGCCCCCCACCCACAGAGACATGACAGGCAAGTCATTAGAGGCTGTATCAGGGACCACAGCACCATTGCTGGGGCCTCAGCGCAACTGAATATGCGTCTCATATTTCCCAGAACACTGGCACTAGTTGTTCATTTTTGTGCAAACTATGCTTTTAATAACACGCAGAACTTCGGCTCAGAAGGGTTCCTGAACTTTGAATTTGAATTTTGAATCTCAACTGCTCTCCCAAAGTTCTACACCAACAGCTCTCGGCTCTCGCAATTAAAGGAAAGCAGAGATCCGAATACATAGTTAGCGGTCACGCCGACGACGCCGATACGCACTGGAAAACGTTTTTTGATTGGCTGGGTTGAAGCGGGATTTAAAAGACTGCAAAGTAAACGTAATCATCACCTGCGAGGCTGGAGTCCGGCCGGCTGTCGGGAAACTGCATGGACTGGATGTTGAGGCTGGCCAGGACGGACTCCTTGTCCTGGAGAGAGGGTTCGAGGCTGGGGTCACAGCAAGTGGAGAGGATCAGACAGGACGCGCACTGGCTAACTTGAGCGGCCCGCAGATCAGCCCGACACAGCGGGGAACCCTGCAGCGAGAACAAGCATAGGAGGCGAGGTGGTCCAGTGGTTAAAGAAAAGGGCTTGATACGGACGAGACGTAAAACAAACAAGGTCCTATTGGAAGTGACTCTGCAGCAGCAGTTGTTGATGCATAGTTCACCCCCTAGTCTCTAAGTCACTGTGGATAAAAGCATCTGCTAAATGACTAATAATAATAATAATAATAATAATAATAATAATAATAATAATAATAATAATAATAATAATAAAACACAAAATAAATAACCAGGGAAAAACACATTCAAGACCTCAAACAGTCTCGTCTTTAGGGGTTCGGTGAACTTTCACCAGGAGAACTTCAGAAGGTCTATAGAGGGTTTGTACATCACAGTAAATCTTAGAAATACAATTTACCTGGAATTTATTTTATTTTTTTATTTTTTTATTTTTAAATTTGATCTATTTTTAAAAGAAATGAAAAAGTGGACTAAATAGATCAAAATATTCCACCAACCATTATAGTTTATAGGACTCGGACTGGGTGCAGCAGCAGCAGGGCTAGTGTGAGTTTCTAACCCTGCTCAAACTCCTGGTTCCTGATCATTTCAATATTAATAATAATAGACTTCACTGAGAGGAGCTCTGAACCCCAGGACTGGGTGCAGCAGCAGCAGCAGCAGCAGGGCTAGTGTGAGTTTCTAACCCTGCTCAAACTCCTGGCTCCTGATCATTTCAATATTAATAATAAATAGACTTCACTGAGGGGAGCTCTGAACCCCAGGACTGGGTGCAGCAGCACAGCTAGTGTGAGCACAAGCATGGTTGGGGTCAATTCCTGCTTTTCAATTCCGATTCCTTTTTAAAATCAATTCTCAATTCCCAATTCCAATTTCTTCGAAAGAATTGGAATTGATATTTTAAAGGCACAATGATTGCTGTGCTTGTTCAACCGCTTTCATTTGAAGCCAGTTAAAAAAAAAAAAAAAAATCGACGCACAAACAAACAGCGACTTCAATTTAAAGTCATCTGTTGCCACCGCGAGAAGCTCATTGTAACAGAATACTGCCGATTGCAATTTTGATCAATGATGTGCTGGAATTGATTAAAAAACAAGAGAAACAGGAACTGGAAACTGGTTTTAAAAAGGAATTAGAAATGGGTATTGCATTGGAATTGGGAATCGATTTTAAAAAGGAATTGGGAATTGGGAAAAAAAGACAGGAATTGACCCCTAAGCCTGGTTCCAAGCCCGGGTCATGGCTGCTGAGCTCCCCACCGGTAAGATGTAAATCCTGGGGAAGTAGTGGATGTGCTCCCACTCGCGCTGGAGGTACTGCAGGGAGCCAAGCAGCAGCACGGTGTGCAGCTCTGATCCGGTCAGGTTCCCGGCACGCAGCGGCATCAACAGATTGCGCAGCCCCAGCAGCGGCGAGTGCTCGTCCCCGAACACGCACACCAGCACGTGATCCTGCAGGGGGAGACAGCGAGCAGCACTGCGACTCTACAGGAGAGAGAGAGAGAGAGACGAGACAGCTTCATTAACAAAAACACAGGCAGCACAGAGAGACATGCACGCACACACAAACACACCAGCACGTGATCCTGCAGGGGGAGACAGCGAGCAGCACTGCGACTCTACAGGAGAGAGAGAGAGAGAGAGAGAGAGAGAGAGAGAGAGAGAGAGAGAGAGAGAGAGAGAGAGAGAGAGACGAGACAGCTTCATTAACAAAAACACAGGAAACACAGAGAGACATGCACGCACACACAAACACACCAGCATGTGATCCTGCAGAGGGAGACAGCGAGCAGCACTGCGACTCTACAGGAGAGAGAGAGAGAGAGACGAGACAGCTTCGTTAACAAAAACACAGCCAGCACAGAGAGACACACATGCACGCACAGATCAAACCAGTATCAGAGAAAGA
>JAGXEW010000128.1:181327-186327 GCA_030684275.1 Acipenser oxyrinchus oxyrinchus | reverse complement strand
GCATGGAGTTAGAGCACCACCTTGTGTCCGAATGAAGAATTACAGGTTCAAAAATTCCAAGAATGAACACCAGCTGTAATGAATAAACCTTCACCTGCTGTAACCAGCCAGCTGGATTGTTGCATTTGTTCTTCAATGCAAGTGAATGAGAGAGAGAGAGAGAGAGAGAGAGAGACCGGGGTGAAGCAGCTAGACAGCTCTCCGTTCAATTGATAATCCGCCAGTCCCTGTGGGGGTGTGTGTAACTGCATGTACAATGCTGGCTACATTATTATTATTATTATTTGTTTATTTAGCAGAAGCCTGCTTTATCCAAGGCGACTTACAGAGACTAGGGTGTGTGAACTATGCATCAGCTGCAGAGTCACTTACAACTACGTCTCACCCGAAAGACGGAGCACAAGGAGGTGAAGTGAGTTGCTCAGGGTCACACAATGAGTCAGCGGCTGAGGTGGGATTTGAACCGGGGACCTCCTGGTTACAAGCCCTTTTCTTTAACCACTGGACCACACAGCCTCCTTGCATTGTGGTCTTGCTATATTTATCAGACTGCATCTTTTTTTCAAGTGTTTCTGTTATATACCTACTAATGAAAAAAAAATATTATATACAGTACTGTGCAAAAGTTTTAGGCAGGTGTGAAAAAATGCAGTAAAGTAAGAATGCTTTCAAAAATAGACATGTTAATAGATTATATTTATCAATTAACTAAATGCAAAGTGAGTGAACAGAAGAAAAATCTAAATCAAATCCATATTTGGTGTGACCACCCTTTGCCTTCAAAACAGCATCAAGCATCAATTTTTCTAGGTACACTTGCACACAGTTTTTGAAGGAACTCGGCAGGTAGGTTGGCCCAAACATCTTGGAGAACTAACCACAGTTCTTCTGTGGATTTAGGCAGCCTCAGTTGCTTCTCTCTCTTCATGTAATCCCAGACAGACTCGATGATGTTGAGATCAGGGCTCTGTGGGGGCCATACCATCACTTCCAGGACTCCTTGTTCTTCTTTACGCTGAAGATAGTTCTTAATGACTTTCGCTGTATGTTTGGGGTCGTTGTCATGCTGCAGAATAAATTTGGGGCCAATCAGATGCCTCCCTGATGGTATTGCATGATGGATAAGTATCTGCCTGTACTTCTCAGCATTGAGGAGACCATTAATTCTGACCAAATCCCCAACTCCATTTGCAGAAATGCAGCCCCAAACTTGCAAGGAACCTCCACCATGCTTCACTGTTGCCTGCAGACACTCATTCGTGTACGCTCTCCAGCCCTTCGGCGAACAAACTGCCTTCTGCTACAGCCAAATATTTCAAATTTTGACTCATCAGTCCAGAGCACCTGCTGCCATTTTTCTGCACCCCAGTTCCTGTGTTTTCGTGCATAGTTGAGTCGCTTGGCCTTGTTTCCACGCCGGAGGTATGGCTTTTTGGCCGCAAGTCTTCCATGAAGGCCACTTCTGACCAGACTTCTCCGGACAGTAGATGGGTGTACCAGGGTCCCACTGTTTTCTGCCAGTTCTGAGCTGATGGCACTGCTGGACATCTTCGATTGCGAAGGGAAGTAAGCATGATGTGTCTTTCATCTGCTGCAGTAAGTTTCCTTGGCCGACCACTGCGTCTACGGTCCTCAACGCGTTGCCGTTTCTTTGTGCTTCTTCAAAAGAGCTTGGACAGCACATCTGGAAACCCCTGTCTGCCTTGAAATTTCTGCCTGGGAGAGACCTTTGCTGATGCAGTATAACTACCTTGTGTCTTGTTGCTGTGCTCAGTCTTGCCATGGTGTATGACTTTTGACAGTAAACTGTCTTCAGCAACCTCACCTTGTTAGCTGAGTTTGGCTGTTCCTCACCCAGTTTTATTCCTCCTACACAGCTGTTTCTGTTTCAGTTAATGATTGTGTTTCAACCTACATATTGAATTGATGATCATTAGCACCTGTTTGGTATAATTGTTTAATCATACACCTGACTATATGCCTACAAAATCCCTGACTTTGTGCAAGTGTACCTAGAAGAATTGATGCTGTTTTGAAGGCAAAGGGTTGTCACACCAAATATGGATTTGATTTAGATTTTTCTTCTGTTCACTCACTTTGCATTTAGTTAATTGATAAATATAATCTATTAACATGTCTATTTTTGAAAGCATTCTTACTTTACAGCATTTTTTCACACCTGCCTAAAACTTTTGCACAGTACTGTATATATTTCTTTATATGGAGAACACAAATGCCATCCGGGCTCATATGAGGTGATCATGCATTTGCTTGCTAGTCTTCCACATGGCCCCAGATTATACATATAGAAGAGTTTTATTTATCTGTCCCCATATGAGGTTGCCGTGCATGACTGTTAAAAAAATCAATAAATAGATAAAGGGATGAAGATAGTTACAATGTTGCAAAGTGTGGCAGCTGCATTCCGTTATCTTCGAGGGTTCCGTGATGTCACTGTGGCAAGCGAAGCAGAACAGGCTAGCCCTGACAAAACAAACACAGTGATACACAGGGTCTCTGAGGGGGGAATCGGGTGGGTCTCAGGTAGGGGCGGGGGATTGGGTGGGTCTCTGAGCAGGGTGTGCGTGTGTGAATCGGGTGGGGTTAGGTTTTGCTGCCAGCTTACCTTTTGACATCAAAGACGTTGCTGGCGATGAAGAAGCCCAGAGTCTTCTCAGGGATTGTGAGATCGCTCTGCGGGTTCACCAGGATGCTGCCACACACACACAGGCAGAGACACACACACACACACGCGCGCAGCAGACACAGGCAGAAACACAAACACACATCACGACACAGGCAGAGACACACACATAACAGAAGAGGAGGTTAATGGGGCAAACAACTTTTAAGGCGTAAAAACATCTTCCAATCTCTGTGCTGTTGTATGGTACAGTATTATACTATACTGTGCTGTGTTGTATGGTACAGTATTATACTATACTGTGCTGTGTTGTATGGTACAGTATTATACTATACTGTGCTGTGTTGTATGGTACAGTATTATACTATACTGTGCTGTGTTGTATGGTACAGTATTATACTATACTGTGCTGTGTTGTATGGTACAGTATTATACTATACTGTGCTGTGTTGTATGGTACAGTATTATACTATACTGTGCTGTGTTGTATGGTACAGTATTATACTATACTGTGCTGTGTTGTATGGTACAGTATTATACTATACTGTGCTGTGTTGTATGGTACAGTATTATACTATACTGTGCTGTGTTGTATGGTACAGTATTATACTATACTGTGCTGTGTTGTATGGTACAGTATTATACTATACTGTGCTGTGTTGTATGGTACAGTATTATACTATACTGTGCTGTGTTGTATGGTACAGTATTATACTATACTGTGCTGTGTTGTATGGTACAGTATTATACTATACTGTGCTGTGTTGTATGGTACAGTATTATACTATACTGTGCTGTGTTGTATGGTACAGTATTATACTATACTGTGCTGTGTTGTATGGTACAGTATTATACTATACTGTGCTGTGTTGTATGGTACAGTATTATACTATACTGTGCTGTGTTGTATGGTACAGTATTATACTATACTGTGCTGTGTTGTATGGTACAGTATTATACTATACTGTGCTGTGTTGTATGGTACAGTATTATACTATACTGTGCTGTGTTGTATGGTACAGTATTATACTATACTGTGCTGTGTTGTATGGTACAGTATTATACTATACTGTGCTGTGTTGTATGGTACAGTATTATACTATACTGTGCTGTGTTGTATGGTACAGTATTATACTATACTGTGCTGTGTTGTATGGTACAGTATTATACTATACTGTGCTGTGTTGTATGGTACAGTATTATACTATACTGTGCTGTGTTGTATGGTACAGTATTATACTATACTGTGCTGTGTTGTATGGTACAGTATTATACTATACTGTGCTGTGTTGTATGGTACAGTATTATACTATACTGTGCTGTGTTGTATGGTACAGTATTATACTATACTGTGCTGTGTTGTATGGTACAGTATTATACTATACTGTGCTGTGTTGTATGGTACAGTATTATACTATACTGTGCTGTGTTGTATGGTACAGTATTATACTATACTGTGCTGTGTTGTATGGTACAGTATTATACTATACTGTGCTGTGTTGTATGGTACAGTATTATACTATACTGTGCTGTGTTGTATGGTACAGTATTATACTATACTGTGCTGTGTTGTATGGTACAGTATTATACTATACTGTGCTGTGTTGTATGGTACAGTATTATACTATACTGTGCTGTGTTGTATGGTACAGTATTATACTATACTGTGCTGTGTTGTATGGTACAGTATTATACTATACTGTGCTGTGTTGTATGGTACAGTATTATACTATACTGTGCTGTGTTGTATGGTACAGTATTATACTATACTGTGCTGTGTTGTATGGTACAGTATTATACTATACTGTGCTGTGTTGTATGGTACAGTATTATACTATACTGTGCTGTGTTGTATGGTACAGTATTATACTATACTGTGCTGTGTTGTATGGTACAGTATTATACTATACTGTGCTGTGTTGTATGGTACAGTATTATACTATACTGTGCTGTGTTGTATGGTACAGTATTATACTATACTGTGCTGTGTTGTATGGTACAGTATTATACTATACTGTGCTGTGTTGTATGGTACAGTATTATACTATACTGTGCTGTGTTGTATGGTACAGTATTATACTATACTGTGCTGTGTTGTATGGTACAGTATTATACTATACTGTGCTGTGTTGTATGGTACAGTATTATACTATACTGTGCTGTGTTGTATGGTACAGTATTATACTATACTGTGCTGTGTTGTATGGTACAGTATTATACTATACTGTGCTGTGTTGTATGGTACAGTATTATACTATACTGTGCTGTGTTGTATGGTACAGTATTATACTATACTGTGCTGTGTTGTATGGTACAGTATTATACTATACTGTGCTGTGTTGTATGGTACAGTATT
>JAGXEW010000128.1:172523-180827 GCA_030684275.1 Acipenser oxyrinchus oxyrinchus | reverse complement strand
TACAACACAGCACAGTATAGTATAATACTGTACCATACAACA
This sequence comes from Acipenser oxyrinchus oxyrinchus, assembly GCA_030684275.1. Classification (NCBI taxonomy): domain Eukaryota; kingdom Metazoa; phylum Chordata; class Actinopteri; order Acipenseriformes; family Acipenseridae; genus Acipenser; species Acipenser oxyrinchus. The sequence continues at coordinate 180,785 of JAGXEW010000128.1, read as the reverse complement.
CAGCACAGTATAGTATAATACTGTACCATACAACACAGCACAGTATAGTATAATACTGTACCCATACAACACAGCACAGTATAGTATAATACTGTACCATACAACACAGCACAGTATAGTATAATACTGTACCATACAACACAGCACAGTATAGTATAATACTGTACCATACAACACAGCACAGTATAGTATAATACTGTACCATACAACACAGCACAGTATAGTATAATACTGTACCATACAACACAGCACAGTATAGTATAATACTGTACCATACAACACAGCACAGTATAGTATAATACTGTACCATACAACACAGCACAGTATAGTATAATACTGTACCATACAACACAGCACAGTATAGTATAATACTGTACCATACAACACAGCACAGTATAGTATAATACTGTACCATACAACACAGCACAGTATAGTATAATACTGTACCATACAACACAGCACAGTATAGTATAATACTGTACCATACAACACAGCACAGTATAGTATAATACTGTACCATACAACACAGCACAGTATAGTATAATACTGTACCATACAACACAGCACAGTATAGTATAATACTGTACCATACAACACAGCACAGTATAGTATAATACTGTACCATACAACACAGCACAGTATAGTATAATACTGTACCATACAACACAGCACAGTATAGTATAATACTGTACCATACAACACAGCACAGTATAGTATAATACTGTACCATACAACACAGCACAGTATAGTATAATACTGTACCATACAACACAGCACAGTATAGTATAATACTGTACCATACAACACAGCACAGTATAGTATAATACTGTACCATACAACACAGCACAGTATAGTATAATACTGTACCATACAACACAGCACAGTATAGTATAATACTGTACCATACAACACAGCACAGTATAGTATAATACTGTACCATACAACACAGCACAGTATAGTATAATACTGTACCATACAACACAGCACAGTATAGTATAATACTGTACCATACAACACAGCACAGTATAGTATAATACTGTACCATACAACACAGCACAGTATAGTATAATACTGTACCATACAACACAGCACAGTATAGTATAATACTGTACCATACAACACAGCACAGTATAGTATAATACTGTACCATACAACACAGCACAGTATAGTATAATACTGTACCATACAACACAGCACAGTATAGTATAATACTGTACCATACAACACAGCACAGTATAGTATAATACTGTACCATACAACACAGCACAGTATAGTATAATACTGTACCATACAACACAGCACAGTATAGTATAATACTGTACCATACAACACAGCACAGTATAGTATAATACTGTACCATACAACACAGCACAGTATAGTATAATACTGTACCATACAACACAGCACAGTATAGTATAATACTGTACCATACAACACAGCACAGTATAGTATAATACTGTACCATACAACACAGCACAGTATAGTATAATACTGTACCATACAACACAGCACAGTATAGTATAATACTGTACCATACAACACAGCACAGTATAGTATAATACTGTACCATACAACACAGCACAGTATAGTATAATACTGTACCATACAACACAGCACAGTATAGTATAATACTGTACCATACAACACAGCACAGTATAGTATAATACTGTACCATACAACACAGCACAGTATAGTATAATACTGTACCATACAACACAGCACAGTATAGTATAATACTGTACCATACAACACAGCACAGTATAGTATAATACTGTACCATACAACACAGCACAGTATAGTATAATACTGTACCATACAACACAGCACAGTATAGTATAATACTGTACCATACAACACAGCACAGTATAGTATAATACTGTACCATACAACACAGCACAGTATAGTATAATACTGTACCATACAACACAGCACAGTATAGTATAATACTGTACCATACAACACAGCACAGTATAGTATAATACTGTACCATACAACACAGCACAGTATAGTATAATACTGTACCATACAACACAGCACAGTATAGTATAATACTGTACCATACAACACAGCACAGTATAGTATAATACTGTACCATACAACACAGCACAGTATAGTATAATACTGTACCATACAACACAGCACAGTATAGTATAATACTGTACCATACAACACAGCACAGTATAGTATAATACTGTACCATACAACACAGCACAGTATAGTATAATACTGTACCATACAACACAGCACAGTATAGTATAATACTGTACCATACAACACAGCACAGTATAGTATAATACTGTACCATACAACACAGCACAGTATAGTATAATACTGTACCATACAACACAGCACAGTATAGTATAATACTGTACCATACAACACAGCACAGTATAGTATAATACTGTACCATACAACACAGCACAGTATAGTATAATACTGTACCATACAACACAGCACAGTATAGTATAATACTGTACCATACAACACAGCACAGTATAGTATAATACTGTACCATACAACACAGCACAGTATAGTATAATACTGTACCATACAACACAGCACAGTATAGTATAATACTGTACCATACAACACAGCACAGTATAGTATAATACTGTACCATACAACACAGCACAGTATAGTATAATACTGTACCATACAACACAGCACAGTATAGTATAATACTGTACCATACAACACAGCACAGTATAGTATAATACTGTACCATACAACACAGCACAGTATAGTATAATACTGTACCATACAACACAGCACAGTATAGTATAATACTGTACCATACAACACAGCACAGTATAGTATAATACTGTACCATACAACACAGCACAGTATAGTATAATACTGTACCATACAACACAGCACAGTATAGTATAATACTGTACCATACAACACAGCACAGTATAGTATAATACTGTACCATACAACACAGCACAGTATAGTATAATACTGTACCATACAACACAGCACAGTATAGTATAATACTGTACCATACAACACAGCACAGTATAGTATAATACTGTACCATACAACACAGCACAGTATAGTATAATACTGTACCATACAACACAGCACAGTATAGTATAATACTGTACCATACAACACAGCACAGTATAGTATAATACTGTACCATACAACACAGCACAGTATAGTATAATACTGTACCATACAACACAGCACAGTATAGTATAATACTGTACCATACAACACAGCACAGTATAGTATAATACTGTACCATACAACACAGCACAGTATAGTATAATACTGTACCATACAACACAGCACAGTATAGTATAATACTGTACCATACAACACAGCACAGTATAGTATAATACTGTACCATACAACACAGCACAGTATAGTATAATACTGTACCATACAACACAGCACAGTATAGTATAATACTGTACCATACAACACAGCACAGTATAGTATAATACTGTACCATACAACACAGCACAGTATAGTATAATACTGTACCATACAACACAGCACAGTATAGTATAATACTGTACCATACAACACAGCACAGTATAGTATAATACTGTACCATACAACACAGCACAGTATAGTATAATACTGTACCATACAACACAGCACAGTATAGTATAATACTGTACCATACAACACAGCACAGTATAGTATAATACTGTACCATACAACACAGCACAGTATAGTATAATACTGTACCATACAACACAGCACAGTATAGTATAATACTGTACCATACAACACAGCACAGTATAGTATAATACTGTACCATACAACACAGCACAGTATAGTATAATACTGTACCATACAACACAGCACAGTATAGTATAATACTGTACCATACAACACAGCACAGTATAGTATAATACTGTACCATACAACACAGCACAGTATAGTATAATACTGTACCATACAACACAGCACAGTATAGTATAATACTGTACCATACAACACAGCACAGTATAGTATAATACTGTACCATACAACACAGCACAGTATAGTATAATACTGTACCATACAACACAGCACAGTATAGTATAATACTGTACCATACAACACAGCACAGTATAGTATAATACTGTACCATACAACACAGCACAGTATAGTATAATACTGTACCATACAACACAGCACAGTATAGTATAATACTGTACCATACAACACAGCACAGTATAGTATAATACTGTACCATACAACACAGCACAGTATAGTATAATACTGTACCATACAACACAGCACAGTATAGTATAATACTGTACCATACAACACAGCACAGTATAGTATAATACTGTACCATACAACACAGCACAGTATAGTATAATACTGTACCATACAACACAGCACAGTATAGTATAATACTGTACCATACAACACAGCACAGTATAGTATAATACTGTACCATACAACACAGCACAGTATAGTATAATACTGTACCATACAACACAGCACAGTATAGTATAATACTGTACCATACAACACAGCACAGTATAGTATAATACTGTACCATACAACACAGCACAGTATGGTATAATACTGTACCATACAACACAGCACAGTATAGTATAATACTGTACCATACAACACAGCACAGTATAGTATAATACTGTACCATACAACACAGCACAGTATAGTATAATACTGTACCATACAACACAGCACAGTATAGTATAATACTGTACCATACAACACAGCACAGTATAGTATAATACTGTACCATACAACACAGCACAGTATAGTATAATACTGTACCATACAACACAGCACAGTATAGTATAATACTGTACCATACAACACAGCACAGTATAGTATAATACTGTACCATACAACACAGCACAGAGATTGGAAGATGTTTTTACGTCTTAAAAGTTGTTTGCCCCATTAACCTCCTCTTCTGTTATGTGTGTGTCTCTGCCTGTGTCGTGATGTGTGTTTGTGTTTCTGCCTGTGTCTGCTGCGTCGTGTGTGTGTGTGTGTGTCTCTGCCTGTGTGTGTGTGGCAGCATCCTGGTGAACCCGCAGAGCGATCTCACAATCCCTGAGAAGACTCTGGGCTTCTTCATCGCCAGCAACGTCTTTGATGTCAAAAGGTAAGCTGGCAGCAAAACCTAACCCCACCCGATTCACACACGCACACCCCTGCTCAGAGACCCACCCAATTCCCCTACCTCGGAGACCCACCCGATTCCCCCTCAGAGACCCTGTGTATCACTGTGTTTGTTTTGTCAGGGCTAGCCTGTTCTGCTTCGCTTGCCACAGTGACATCACGGAACCCTCGAAGATAACGGAATGCAGCTGCCACACTTTGCAACATTGTAACTATCTTCATCCCTTTATCTATTTATTGATTTATTTAACAGTCATGCACGGCAACCTCATATGGGGACAGATAAATAAAACTCTTCTATATGTATAATCTGGGGCCATGTGGAAGACTAGCAAGCAAATGCATGATCACCTCATATGAGCCGGATGGCATTTGTGTTCTCCATATAAAGAAATATATATATAATATTTTTTTTTCATTAGTAGGTATATAACAGAAACACTTGAAAAAAAGATGCAGTCTGATAAATATAGCAAGACCACAATGCAAGGAGGCTGTGTGGTCCAGTGGTTAAAGAAAAGGGCTTGTAACCAGGAGGTCCCCGGTTCAAATCCCACCTCAGCCGCTGACTCATTGTGTGACCCTGAGCAACTCACTTCACCTCCTTGTGCTCCGTCTTTCGGGTGAGACGTAGTTGTAAGTGACTCTGCAGCTGATGCATAGTTCACACACCCTAGTCTCTGTAAGTCGCCTTGGATAAAGCAGGCGTCTGCTAAATAAACAAATAATAATAATAATAATGTAGCCAGCATTGTACATGCAGTTACACACACCCCCACAGGGACTGGCGGATTATCAATTGAACGGAGAGCTGTCTGGCTGCTTCACCCCGGTCTCTCTCTCTCTCTCATTCACTTGCATTGAAGAAGAACAAATGCAATAATCCAGCTGGCTGGTTATCGCAGGTGATGGTTCATTCATTACAGCTGGTGTTCATTCTTGGAATTTTTGAACCTGTAATTCTTCATTCGGACACAAGGTGGTGCTCTAACTCCATGTCTGGCTATAGCACTGCAGCGTTCAGCATGTGCTGCTACAGCACTTCAATCAGGGGCAGGTTATATATAGGATACATTGTGATGTCGATTTAATACTGGATCTGGACTTTAACGTTTCGTTATATTTTCTGATGAACTCCATCTATCAACCTGTTATGATGTCTAGTATTCTAATTATAAGTAGCGGGGATAAGACTCGTATTGCACACAAACTTGATTAGCCCACAGTGTGTCTAGGTAACAAGCTCAGGTGTGGCTGATTAAACTCCTAGTAAAACCAGGAACGGATCAAACCGCTGTGCAACGGGAGTCTTATTCCCACCCCTGAGGCAGACACTTGCTGAAGACAATTCCACTGTCTTGTTCAGTGATGGGGATGCTAACATACTCTGTGTGTATTATTATTATTATTATTATTAGTTGTTTATTTTAGCAGGCGCCTTTATCCAAGGCGACTTACAGAGACTAGGTGTGTGAACTATGCATCAACTGCAGAGTCACTTACAACTACGCCTCAGAGCACAAGGAGGTGAAGTGACTTGCTCAGGGTCACACAATGAGTCAATGGCTGAGGTGGGATTTGAACCGGGGACCTCCTGGTTACAAAGCCGTTTTCTTTAACCACTGGACCACACAGCCTCCTAGTTCATCAAGCGGTTCTTGAATGAAGTGTGTTTTATAGCTGGGATGATGACAAAGACATACTCCCCCCAGCTCGTTACACGCTTGCCTAAAATAGTCCCGTCATTAAAACGACCGTTTGAACTTCTTACGCATCGTACAAGCAAGCCACCTCAGGGACCTGCTGGTTACAAGCCCTTTTCTTTAACCACTGGACCACACAGCCTCAATGTACCGAGTAATGTGGGGCAGTTATTGCAAGTGAACTATTTAAGAATGATTTGTCAGACCCCATCTCTTGACTCTACAGTGTTGTCACACCCCGAGTAGGATCCAGGAAAACAAGACATAAAGATAAAATATAGGTGAAATGTCCCCCTCTTTAGTTTTTATCAGTGTGTTGTGGGATGGGAATAAGGCTCCCATTGCACAGCAGTGTGATCCAGTCCTGGTTTCACTAGGAGTTTAATAATAAGACACACCTGAGCTTGTTAGCTAGACACACTGTGGGCTGATCAAGCTGGTAGTAAAACCTGGAATGGGTGGCGCTGCTGTGCAATCGGAGTCTTATTGCCCTCCCAGTGTTGTATGAATCTCAATCACTTTATTACCTCAGTTACCAACCAACCAGTCAATAGAGTATAGACACCAGACTACTGAAACATTTCCAAGAAACAATCTAGGGTAACGTGAAACGCCACACCACTGAAATTCGTTCTTTAAAACCGAGGGAACATGAAGCCACTTTTTCAGGGTTAGGATTAGGGTTAGTGTTCCTAACCAGGAGACAGGGAGGCCTAGTTTGAAGTTGCTGTATCAAACCCCAAGTCTCCCTGCCTGGTGTGCCATGCAGTGGCCTGAAACCCAGTCTCCTGAAACCAGGTTTCAAGCCACAAATGGTTTCACGTTCCCTCAGCATTAGTCATACAGGCTCACTATCAGTCCACTCGCTCTAACTAGCCTGAACGCTACCGCCAGGCATTGAACGTCTAAAGGGAGAGTTGTCAAGATTTAATGTGTTTTTTCATAACGCACAGTAACATTTGACTAATATTCGTTCCTCATGCCTGGTTCCTTCAAGCGGATAAAGTTGGGGTCCCCTGGAAGACCCCTGGACAGAGTCGCTCCTTCGGGGTGATTTCCTGCCCAGAGCACAAGGACAGGTGATTGACTCCCGAGACAGAGCAGCTGGGGAATCGGCAGGGATGGAAGCGAGACTCCTGTTGCATCGCAGATTGATCCGTTCCTGGTTTTACTAGGAGTTTAATCAGACACACCTGAGCTTGTTACCTAGACACACTGTGGGCTGATCAAGCTGGTAGTAAAGCCTGGAATGTGTGACACTGCTGTGCAATAGGAGTCTTATTTCCATCTCTGTGTATCAGTGAGAGCAAGTGATTTCTGAGGGGTATTTGGGCAAACCAGAACCATAAATTAATTTATGAAAATGTCCAGAAGTTTCAACTGAAAGTCTTTCTTAATGTAGTCCCAGTGTCTTAAATTGAAGCCACTTAGAAAGACTTCTAGTTGAAACGTT
>JAGXEW010000128.1:160023-167523 GCA_030684275.1 Acipenser oxyrinchus oxyrinchus | reverse complement strand
TTAGAGACTAGGGGTGAACTATGCATCAACAACTGCTGCTGCAGAGTCACTTCCAATAGGACCTTGTTTGTTTTACGTCTCGTCCGTATCAAGCCCTTTTCTTTAACCACTGGACCACCTCGCCTCCTATGCTCGTTCTCGCTGCAGGGTTCTCCGCTGTGTCGGGCTGATCTGCGGGCGCTCAAGTTAGCCAGTGCGCTCCTGTCTGATCCTCTCCACTTGCTGTGACCCCAGCCTCGAACCCTCTCTCCAGGACAAGGAGTCCGTCCTGGCCAGCCTCAACATCCAGTCCATGCAGTTTCCCGACAGCCGGCCGGACTCCAGCCTCGCAGGTGATGATTACGTTTACTTTGCAGTCTTTTAAATCCCGCTTCAACCCAGCCAATCAAAAAACGTTTTCCAGTGCGTATCGGCGTCGTCGGCGTGACCGCTAACTATGTATTCGGATCTCTGCTTTCCTTTAATTGCGAGAGCCGAGAGCTGTTGGTGTAGAACTTTGGGAGAGCAGTTGAGATTCAAAATTCAAATTCAAAGTTCAGGAACCCTTCTGAGCCGACTGAGCCTTCTGAGCCAAGTTCTGTGTTATTAAAAGCATAGTTTGCACAAAATGAACAACTAGTGCCAGTGTTCTGGGAAATATGAGACGCATATTCAGTTGCGCTGTGGCCCCAGCAATGGTGCTGTGGTCCCTGATACAGCCTCTAATGACTTGCCTGTCATGTCTCTGTGGGTGGGAGGCAGCTCCTCCACTCAATAAGCGTTGACAGATTACAAGAGTATTAACGTAATTAACCTTGACGAGCTAATGTGAGCCTCGCTGCTGAAAACGTGGTAATGATATAATTAATAGATAATGAAGCCTTCTTCCTGTAATGACACTCAGCTGCCTGGCTGCCTACTGCAGTCACAGAATGGGTTGCATTTTTTAAAATTTTCTTCTTACAATATTTTACTAGCCTTTTGACTTTTTTCTGATTGAGAAGTGCTTTATTATTATTATTATTATTATTTGTTTATTTAGCAGACGCCTTTATCCAAGGCGACTTACAGAGACTAGTGTGTGAACTATGCATCAGCTGCAGAGTCACTTACAACTACGTCTCACCCGAAAGATGGAGCACAAGGAAGTGAAGTGGCTTGCTCAGGGTCACACAGTGAGTCAGTGGCTGAGGTGGGATTTGAACCGGGGACCTCCTGGTTACAAGCCCGCTTCTTCAACCACTGGACCACACAGCCTCCCTCCTTGAGATGGCTTTGCCATAAAGGCCCTGTATAAAGGTAATCTGATAGAGGGATTGAAACAAGGAAGACAAGGAAGTAATTAAGTAATAAAGGAATAGTCACTTGTCCTCCCCACTCTACAGCGGACCCGACCTGCCAGGCTCCTAGCGAGCTCAGAGCGGACACCTGCAGGGCTGGCCTGTGTCCTCCAGAGGCCGGTAGCTCGCTGGCATCCTCTCTCGAGTTCCTGGGGGTAGAAGAGGAAGCTGGCTCGGTTGTGGGACATTTTAGTGACAAACTTGGATGTTGTGTTTTTCTTTTTTCTTAGGGTCTCCTCACCCTGGAGCGGACGACACGAAGCCCCCCTTCCGTCAGAGTGGATTGAGGGTCCCGGTCATCGCAGAGCTGGGTAACACACTGGGCAGGACGCGGGGAGCTTTCCCTGCTACTCGCTGTTGTGCTGCAGTGACACCCTGTCACGAGAGTTCAGTGTCACTGTGCGTCTTTGTCTGCGTGCGCGTGTGTTTTTGTGTGTGTGTCTTTGTGTCTCTCTGTATCTGTGTCTCTGTCTCTGTGTGTCTCTTTCTGTATCTGTATCTGTCTCTCTGTGTGCGAGTGTCTCTCTGTCTGTGGGTCTCTGTGTATCTCCGCGTGTGTGTATGTCTTTGTGTCTCTCTGTATCTGTGTGTGTGTGTGTGTCTCTCTCTCTCTGTCTCTGTGTGTGAGAGTTTAGTGTCACTGTGTGTCTTTGTCTGTGTGCGTGTGTTTTGTGTGTGTCTTTGTGTCTCTCTGTATCTGTGTGTGTGTGTGTGTGTGTCTCTGTCTCTGTGTGTCTATCTGTGTCTCTCTCTGTGTGCGAGTGTCTCTCTGTCTGTGGGTCTCTGTGTATCTCTGCGTGTGTGTGTGTGTGTGTGTGTGTGTCTTTCTCCCAGTGCACAGCTCCAGTGTGGAGTAGCGGTCAAGGCTCTGGACTCTTGACCGGAGGGTCGTGGGTTCAATCCCAGGTGGGGGGACACTGCTGCTGTACCCTTGAGCAAGGTACTTTACCTAGATTGCTCCAGTAAAAACCCAACTGTATAAATGGGTAATTGTATGGAAAAATAATGTGATATCTTGTAAGAATTGTAAGTCGCCCTGGATAAGGGCGTCTGCTAAGAAATAAATAATAATAATATTATCTCTCTCTCTCTCTCTTTCTCCAGTGCACAGCTCCAATGTGCAATATATGAGTAATCTGGATTCTCTGGAGATGCCGTTCTCAGACCTGCACCTCACCCAGGCCTTCGCCAGTGGCTCCGTCTTCTCTGTGGGGGTGCTGGATTCCCTCGTGTCCGCGGTGAGGACCCCCAGAACAGCCCATCCCCGACCTCCTTACTAGCGCTAGCAGCATTGCAACTGCTCCCCCTTCAAAGGATCCCCGACCGCCTTTTAAAATCTTGCCTCTTATCAGCTTTATTAACATTATCACTGGTCCTCCCTTCTTAAAGGAGCGCTGACCGTCTTTAAAATCCATTTTTTAAGATGCTTCGGTTAGTACGATTTCCTTTTTTTTTTTTTTTTTTTTAAATCGATTCTCAACTCCAACTCCCATTTCTCTTTTAATCAATTTCAACACATCATTGCTCAAAATTGCAATTCGTAGTACAGTAGTCTCCAGCCAAGAGAACTCCTCGAAAAGCGAGCAAAGTGTTCACTAAGACAGTTTGAACCCGGGTTTGATCTCTCGTCTCCGCAGACGTGCTTCAACCGCCACGCCCGGCGTTGATCCGCACGCTGGTGACGAGGCGGGGCCACGCCCTCCGTGGAGTCTCAGCTCGCTGAGGAGGACGTGCTGCGCGGAGGCCCCAGCGACGTGACGTCACCGCACCTGCGCCATCACGCCAAGATGGCACAGCTGCCACTGAGCAGGGGACCCCTGGCAAACCTCTCCGTGAGTCCACCGGGCTTTTAACCTGCTTCGGAGCTGAAAATAAGATATGAGAGAGGGAGGCTCTTATACTCTCTGAACAGCCGCCCTCTGCTCTGTGCTGGTGGAGCAGAGAAAGAGAAAGGGAGGCTCTTATACTCTCTGAACAGCCTCCCTCTGCTCTGTGCTGGTGGAGCAGAGAAGAGGGAGGCTCTTATACTCTCTGAACAGCCTCCCTCTGCTCTGTGCTGGTGGAGCAGAGAAAGAGAAAGGGAGGCTCTTATACTCTCTGAACAGCCTCCCTCTGCTCTGTGCTGGTGGAGCAGAGAAAGAGAAAGGGAGGCTCTTATACGCGCTGAACAGCCTCCCTCTGCTCTGTGCTGGTGGAGCAGAGAAAGAGAAAGGGAGGCTCTTATACTCTCTGAACAGCCTCCCTCTGCTCTGTGTCTCAACCCTGTTGGTTTCTCGTTCCTCTTTCTCAGTGTGGAAACTTCCAGGAGCTGTTCTGTAAATCGCTGGATGCTTTTGGGATCCTGTGCCTGGGTCTGTACCGGCTGCTGGGCGCCCTAACCCGGCCCTGAGGAGGTACTGCGCTGCACTGCGACTCCCCTAACCCTGGTACTGCCATGCGCAGCTGGCAGAGAGAGATCTCACTGATCACTGCCACCATCTCAGTCTCAACACCTCGAGCTTCTTGTTTCTCTGAGGAGTTTTGATGCTAATGAAACTCTTCTGTTTCTCCTTCTCTCTTTCACGTTCCTCTCTCAATATCCATCCATTCTCCCCATCCCCTCTCTCTTTTATCCCTCCCTTCTCTCCCCATCATTCTCTCCCTCCTCTCTACTCTCCCCTCCTCCCTCTCTCACTCTTTATCCCTCCTTCTCTCCCCTCTTTCCCTTCTCTCCCCATCATTCTCTCTTCTCCCCTCGCTCTCTCCTGCTCTCCCCTCCTCTCTACACTCAACCCTCCTCTCCCTCTCCTCCTCTCTCACTCTATCCCTCCCTTCTCTCCCCTCTTTCCCTTCTCTCCCTCCTCTCTCCTGCTCTCCCCTATTCCCCCTCTCCTCCTCTCTCTCTCTCAGGTATGTGATCACCAGCCCTCCCTGGGACTTCCCTCTGCAGCCCTTCGACCGGGTCTTCTGCCTCGTCCCGTTCAGCCAGAGCCACCTGCTGACAGGCAGGGTCCCCCAGCCCTCGAACCCGGGTCCCACTCCTGCCCCCGGCAATGGAAGACCCGTGTGAGGGACAAGAAAGATCGACCTTAACCCTTTCATGCATGCATTATTAAAAAATAGCTGGGGAAATGTTTGACACATAACAAATATGTTTTTAATTAAATAAAAAAAATGCTATTATATGACTAGAAGAGTTTTTTTTTTTTTTTATCTGTCTCTATATGAGGTTGTCGTGCATGAAAGGGTTAACCTCTCCTCCAGAAGCTGACCTCTCTGTACCAGGGGGCAGAACAGCAGCCAAGCAGAAAACCGCTAGGCCCGACTCTTCCCCACTTTCTATTTAAACACACGAATGAATCAATAAATAAACCAGTCCTGTAGTGGATAACGTCTGGGGCTCAGCTTGTGGCGCACTGCTCATTTCATTTGTGTCATCTAAAAGAAAGCCATCTGAATGATCGTTAGTTTTATCTTCTTATGGATAAGAACATAAGAAAGTTTCCAAACGAGAGGAGGCCCCATTCAGCCCATCTTGCTCGTTTGGTTGTTAGTAGCTTATTGATCCCAGAATCTCATCAAGCAGCTTCTTGAAGGATCCCAGGGTGTCAGCTTCAACAACATTACTGGGGATAAGTGGAGGGGAGGGAGAGGGGAGAGGGGGAGAGGGAGAGGGGGAGAGGGGAGAGGGGGAGAGGGAGGGAGAGAGGGGGAGAGGGGAGAGGGGAGAGGGGAGAGGGGAGGGGAGTGGTTCTATAGATTCATCTCCTGTCAAACTTTATATCCTAAACTATTACAGGAAGTGCAAATAATAATACTACTAGAATACAATATGAACTAGGATGCAGCCAGTTAGGGTTACAAGTTATATCTACAGTGACATATTAGCAGTGCAATAGTGAACACACACTTAGCTATTTTAATGATCAAAAGCATGGCGATATAATGACCCTGCTGTACCTAAGAAGCCCATCACTGCCTATTATCTATCTGTAACTGTGTAAACAATGCGTAACACTGCAGTTGGCTACCATCATGGGTGCACACCCTTGCCCCACGTTGAGGCCCAGCATTTCCGACTTAGGCAGGAAAATGCAGGGTTTTTTTTGTTAACAATAATCTAAATATACTAACTTCTTAAGTTTCACTGAACATAATAACTTATTCATGTACTTTTAAAAACGTAAAAGTTAAAAAGTAAAACAAAAAGGGAATGTCCTTCAAACTGTTGAACTACTTTACAGATAAGAACATAAGAAAGTTTACAAACGAGAGGAGGCCATTCAGCCCATCTTGCCTCGTTTGGTTGTTAGTAGCTTATTGATCCCAGAATCTCATCAAGCAGCTTCTTGAAGGATCCCAGGGTGTCAGCTTCAACAACATTACTGGGGAGTTGGTTCCAGACCCTCACAATTCTCTGTGTAAAAAGTGCCTCCTATTTTCTGTTCTGAAATGCCCCTTTATCTAATCTCCATTTGTGACTCCTGGTTCTTGTTTCTTTTTCAGGTCAAAAAGTCCCCTGGGTCGACATTGCCTATACCTTTTAGGATTTTGAATGTTTGAATCAGATCAGCGCGTAGTCTTCTTTGTTCAAGACTGAACAGATTGAATTCTTTTAGCCTGTCTGCATCACGACATGCCTTTTAAACCTGGGATAATTCTAGTCGCACTTTCGACTAGAGCAGCAATATCTTTTTGTAACAAGGTGACCAGAACTGAGCCATGAGCTCCTGATCTTCCTCCAGCTCTGTTACTGCGACATATTGTCCAGGTTCTGCAGAGCACCTGCATGAAACAACAGCACACCTGCAGTGGCGAAGACATCGTCCTTTCTGACACCCGAAAATGAATTTTGTTCCAGTGACAGCAGCTTAGGTGACTGTACTGGAGTAAGGATGCCATTGGTTACTCTTCTATCAAAGTCCAGTGGGTCTGGAAGTGTTGGATCATTCATGTGAGCACATATATTTGGTGAAGAGCATGCAAATCATGCAGATGAAAAGAAGGATCGTTAGGAGGCAAGCTTCTAAGGTCCGCTCTGGCAGACACTGGGCTCTCAGTCTGTCTAGAGTGTCAAATTTCTCTCTGCTGCAGAGCCTTGCAAATCGTGCCTTTGCCTCTGATGTGACACTGTGTAACACTTTTTCACCTGCATGGCATGGTACCTCACCAGAGCTTGCAAGGGCAGTGAAATCATTGCAGGAAGCCAAAACAGGTTTTGCAACTTGTTTTTTTTTTTTCCCTTACCTGAAAGGATAACTGACTGTGTCACAGCCAGTAAAATCATCAGCACAAAGCCTGTTAGAGCAGATTCCGAAATCTTAAATTTAGAACTTAGTTGCTTGGAAATCAGAGGGGTTGGGAAATACCTCTTTTAATAATCTTTGTGTCTGCTTCCTCATGCTTTATTATTATTATTAATTATTTAGCAGACGCCTTTATCCAAGGCAACTTACAGAGACTAGGGTGTGTGAACTATGCATCAGCTGTAGAGTCACTTACAATTACGTCTCACCCGAAAGATGGAGCACAAGGAGGTGAAGTGACTTGCTCAGGGTCACACAATGAGTCAGTGGCTGAGGTGGGATTTGAACCGGGGACCTCCTGGTTACAAGCCCTTTTCTTTAACCACTGGATCACACAGCCTCCTATTATACAGCTCAGATTTGGAAGAAATCTCTAACAGTTTCTTTTGTGAAGTGGATTGTTTTTACCTGGGTCTTTAATGCCACCAAGGACCAGTTGGGGCTCAAAGGGAAGACTGATGTGAGCAGAAGTCCAGGACTCGCTCAGATAATGTAGCAGGTTCCCTTGATTTTTGGCATCAAATGGAACATATTCTTGTGCCGAAGAGACTCCTGATTTTGAACCCCGGGAGCACTTTCTTCCCCTTTAAGGAGGAGGTTATGTCTACATCATAGAGGTCACCAACTATACAAATAGGATTGCAGCCTGCTGGTCTCTCTGATTATTTTGCACAGGTATTTTTGCTGCAAGTCTCTAAAATTAGAGGCATTCAGAGCTTCTCTGGGCAAAAACCATTGCATCAACGCTAGGCACTGCTGATGATGGGCATTCTTGTAAAGCATTGGGTTCCCACAGAATATCAACAGCATTGTGAAGGTGGTGTCAACAAAAATGATTTTGCAAAACACAGACTTAGGATTTAACTTATATTTCAGTTAAATATTTAAAATTTAAA
>JAGXEW010000128.1:152523-155023 GCA_030684275.1 Acipenser oxyrinchus oxyrinchus | reverse complement strand
AAAATAAATACAGATTTGTTTAAAATGTTTGTTTTGTTTTTTTTTAAATTTTATTTGTATTTTCCTAGTTACTTTCTAAACTACTGCCAAGCGAACAATGCTGCATGTTTTGTGTGTGTGTGTGTGTGTGTGTGTGTTTTTTTGGGCCACCTAGCCCCCCAGATTGGAACCCAGGCCTTCAGAGGAAGGTGAAAGGCTGGTCTAGTGCATGAACATTAACCCACTAGCACCACCTAGCACCCCCAGACTGGAACCCCAGAAGTGTTGAAAGGGTTAATTATTCTTTTTGTGTAAGATATATATATATATATATATATATATATATATATATATATATATATATATATATATATATATATATATATATATATATATATATATATGAAATTAATATATATATATATATATATATAGTTAATTTCAGACAAAATGCTAATAAACTAATAATAATAATAAATCGCATACTTTAGATGGTTAAAAAAAAGTACTGTACATGCCTATCTATTTACACTACACCCACATACAATTTACACGCACGTACGCACACACACACACACACACACACGCTACACAGAGCGCCGCCACCAGGAAACATCAATTCTGTCTCATCGCCCGGGAAACACGGCACAATTATGGTAATAAATAATAATAGGATTGAGTGGCTGACATTATGAGTGATGGGGTTTCTCAGGACTCATTTACATTGCTTTGTGCTGCAATCATCAGCCCTCTAATGTAATGCTAAGCAAATGAGCCTTGCTTGAATATTGTGCAATTTATCGCAAGTCAACTGGCACAGCCCGCGCACTCAATAAATCATGTTAAAACACATGCCCGGGCTGACAGCTAAATCAACAGCGAGTAATTGCTCTGAAATGTGTGGAAAGTGAGCTGGCAGGACAAGCAGGGAAAAGGAGAGGGAGAAAGAAAATACTGACCTCAGAGTGATGCACAGGCAAACTGATGGTCAAGCTTCGTTAGAACAGACGGGTTTTATTAGTTAGTTTGCGTGTTGGTTTATTCTTCGCTCACTGTTGACACATGCCTTTATACAAGTTTAAATGTGTAGCTTTGCCATTATTCTGCATATTACCATGGTCTGTTTTAATATGCTTTACCATCCTTCTCTGTGCTTTACAATGCTTCCCTATGCTTTACCAGACGTCTCTGTGCTTTACATTGCTTCCCTATGCTTTACCAGACCTCTCTGTGCTTTACATTGCTTCCCTATGCTTTACCAGACCTCTCTGTGCTTTCCACATGCTTTCACTGTGCTGTATCACACTGTGCCGTGCTTCTCCTATGGGACTCTTCTATAAGGGTTAGGTTGCCATGGTTTGTTTACCTGTCCATCACAGGCTGTGAGCAGAGACAGACGCAGTGATTAATGAATGGAGGGTCAGCGAGGGTCCGTTTTCCCAGCCCGATCTGCAGGGCTGCACAACACAGCTGGGAAAACATCTTTCAGGAGGCAGAGTCCCGTAAACAAGACTGCGGGCTGCCGTCCCGAGAGACCCGGGTTCCAGAGACTCTGTGCACCGGTAAACCTTTAGAAATACTAGAAGAAACTTCATAAACTCAACGGCTAACGTTTCCACTAGAAGCACGTCCCGTGGTTACACTCTGCATTTCCCACAGTTTATCCTGGTTTGTCATGTTTTTAATCTGCTTTACCAGACCTCTCTGTGCTTTACAATGCTTCCCTATGCTTTACCAGACCTCTCTGTGCTTTACAATGCTTCCCTATGCTTTACCAGACCTCTCTGTGCTTTACAATGCTTCCCTATGCTTTACCAGACCTCTCTGTGCTTTACAATGCTTCCCTATGCTTTACCAGACCTCTCTGTGCTTTACAATGCTTCCCTATGCTTTACCAGACCTCTCTGTGCTTTACAATGCTTCCCTATGCTTTTACCAGACCTCTCTGTGCTTTACAATGCTTCCCTATGCTTTACCATACCTCTCTGTGCTTTACAATGCTTCCCTATGCTTTACCAGACCTCTCTGTGCTTTACAATGCTTCCCTATGCTTTACCATGCTTCTCTCTTTACATATTAGCTGTGTAATGCTTTTACTGTAAGCTTTTATAGGCTCACACTGCAACTCGTTAATGTTGCTAATTATTATTATTATTTGTTTATTTAGCAGACACCTTATCCAACGCGACTTACAGAGACTAGCTGTGTGAACTATGCTTCAGCTGCAGAGTCACTTACAACTACGCCTCACCCAAAGACGGAGCACAAGGAGGTTAATGACTTGCTCAGGGTCACACTAGTGAGTCAGTGGCTGAGGTGGGATTTGAACCGGGACCTCCTGGTTACAAGCCCTTTCTTTAACCACTGGACCATGTTGCCTAATTAACACGTTTGGTAACTTTGTTGGGTAAAGTCGAATGAAACCTGCTGAATAATGTTACCTTAACATATTGAATGACGCACCACTTTGTAGTTTTCCCACATACTTAATAAAAAATAAAAATAAAAACTGACAGACTGA
>JAGXEW010000128.1:145023-147523 GCA_030684275.1 Acipenser oxyrinchus oxyrinchus | reverse complement strand
ATGTTGCACACTGCAGTTATACCTCCTTTCAAACCTATAGACTGTATTTATTAACCCTTGTGAGTGGATTATTAGGATGGAGTTCTCCACAGAAAGCAGGTGCTGAGAATTGGGGTAGGGGCTGATTCACCATTCAGAGTGAATTAAGAAACAGCTGTTTGGGTTTGAGATGATCGCTGCTTTTCTTAAGACTCTGAGAGCAGCGAGCCACACAAACCCAAGCAGGTATTTCTTCACCGGTTTCACTCTGAATGGCAAATCAGCCCGATTGACACCAGAGACCCTCACCTGTGGAGAGCTTGATCAGAATACTCGGTTTGTGCAGCTCTATTGGTCATCATTATTATTATTATTATTATTATTATTATTATTATTATTATTATTATTATTATTATTATTAGCAGCTCCCAGAGTGTATGTAAAACCCGGACTGGCTCACGCTGCTCTTTCTAGTGTTCAGTAAAGTTCAGTTCTCTTTACAATGGCATCGATACAGACAGAATGAAGGCCCCCTTTCTGAAACTCTCGTCTGCGGCAGTGGAACAAAGTCGCCTCTTCCCTAAATGACTTTATGCCACGATGATATAGAGCTGCGCAGTGCCTGCTGGGATCGCCATCCATCTTTGGAGGACCAGAGAGACACAGAAAGAGAAAACACAAGCCTTGCTGCATATATATATATATATGTATATGAGACCCACATTTATAAACACAGATCAATAGATATATAAATAGCAATATGTACTGTACAAGACCAATCTAGATCAATAAAGCAGGACTTCTTTCTTTCTTTCTTTCTTTCTTTCTTTCTTTCTTTCTTTCTATCATGTACATAAACTATAGTTCAAACGTCCTGAACTTTGATGACCAATCAGTTTCATGAACATTTAAAACTTTACTTCTCTTTTAATTATGCTTTATTATTTCTTAAAACTTTAAGTGCAAAGCTTTTAAACCATATTTTTGGGTAACCTACCTACCTATCTATCTGCCTCTGTGCCTGCCAGCCTGTCTTTCTTTCTCTTACTAATTCACATTTTCAATACTCCCACGTTGTATTTTTTATGCTCAAGCCAGCAAGTGAAAGAGGGCAAGCACTGCAGAAAAGAAAACACAAGAAAAAGCTTGGAGCTGCGAGCCGGTGCGTGGAGATCTGTGCTGCGATCGTGTCTCCACCGTGATCGATGATTGTTTCAGTCTCTCTGTCAAGCGGAGATGAGAGGAAGGCTGAGAGAGATGAGGCTGCCATAACTCAGAGTCTGGGAAGAGCGAGAGGGGAGATAGCGACTTCATTACGGGTTATGTATTGTGTCATTAAACACTCTGAGGTCACCTTTAGTGTCGGCCGCTGCTCTGTGATTCATCGACTCGTCCTTCCCAATCAAATTAAAACAGGCAGAGGACCAGCGCGGGCTGGGGAGCAGCGATCCGGGGACTGGGTTATTCATTTGATTTAACTGGTCATACTGGTTCTAGGGGCTGTGATAAATAAAGTGGAAATAAGACTCCTGTTGCAAAGCAGTGTCTCCCATTCCAGGTTTTACTACCAGCTACCTCCACTCCTTACTGCCCCACTCTGCTAAAGATGTAACCCCACTGTGCTATGACTGTACTTCACTGTTTACTGTACTCCACTCTGTGCTATAGCTGTACCCCACTCTGTGCTAGTCTCTTCACTGTACCCCACTCTGTGCTGCAGTCTCTCTAGCCTCTTCACTGTACCCCACTCTGTGCTGGAGTCTCTCTAGCCTCTTCACTGTACCCCACTCTGTGCTAGCCTCTTCACTGTACCCCACTCTGTACTGCAGTCTCTCTAGCCTCTTCACTGTACCCCACTCTGTGCTGCAGTCTCTCTAGCCTCTTCACTGTACCCCACTCTGTGCTGCAGTCTCTCTAGCCTCTTCACTGTACCCCACTCTGTGCTGCAGTCTCTCTAGCCTCTTCACTGTACCCCACTCTGTGCTGCAGTCTCTCTAGCCTCTTCACTGTACCCCACTCTGTGCTGCAGTCTCTCTAGCCTCTTCACTGTACCCCACTCTGTGCTGCAGTCTCTCTAGCCTCTTCACTGTACCCCACTCTGTGCTGCAGTCTCTCTAGCCTCTTCACTGTACCCCACTCTGTGCTGCAGTCTCTCTAGCCTCTTCACTGTACCCCACTCTGTGCTGCAGTCTCTCTAGCCTCTTCACTGTACCCCACTCTGTGCTGCAGTCTCTCTAGCCTCTTCACTGTACCCCACTCTGTGCTGGCTCTAGCCTCTTCACTGTACCCCACTCTGTGCTGCAGTCTCTCTAGCCTCTTCACTGTACCCCACTCTGTGCTGCAGTCTCTAGCCTCTTCACTGTACCCCACTCTGTGCTGCAGTCTCTCTAGCCTCTTCACTGTACCCCACTCTGTGCTGCAGTCTCTAGCCTCTTCACTGTACCCCACTCTGTGCTGCAGTCTCTCTAGCCTCTTCACTGTACCGTGTTCCTTGACTCTTCCTCTGTCAATCCTACCCTTG
>JAGXEW010000128.1:108993-144523 GCA_030684275.1 Acipenser oxyrinchus oxyrinchus | reverse complement strand
AGACTGAACCAGCCCCTTCTCAAAGTGTAGTAAAGCACAGAGAAGAGAATGAACCAGCCCCTTCTCAAAGTGTAGTAAAGCACAGAGAAGAGACTGAACCAGCCCTTCTCAAAGTGTAGTAAAGCACAGAGAAGAGACTGAACCAGCCCCTTCTCAAAGTGTAGTAAAGCACAGAGACTGAACCAGCCCCTTCTCAAAGTGTAGTAAAGCACAGAGAGAGACTGAACCAGCCCCTTCTCAAAGTGTAGTAAAACACAGAGAAGAGATGAACCAGCCCTTCTCAAAGTGTAGTAAAGCACAGAGAAGAGACTGAACCAGCCCCTTCTCAAAGTGTAGTAAAGCACAGAGAAGAGAATGAACCAGCCCTTCTCAAAGTGTAGTAAAGCACAGAGAAGAGAATGAACCAGCCCCTTCTCAAAGTGTAGTAAAGCACAGAGAAGAGACTGAACCAGCCCCTTCTCAAAGTGTAGTAAAGCACAGAGAAGAGACTGAACCAGCCCCTTCTCAAAGTGTAGTAAAGCACAGAGAAGAGACTGAACCAGCCCCTTCTCAAAGTGTAGTAAAGCACAGAGAAGAGACTGAACCAGCCCCTTCTCAAAGTGTAGTAAAGCACAGAGAAGAGACTGAACCAGCCCCTTCTCAAAGTGTAGTAAAGCACAGAGAAGAGACTGAACCAGCCCTTCTCAAAGTGTAGTAAAGCACAGAGACTGAACCAGCCCCTTCTCAAAGTGTAGTAAAGCACAGAGAGATGAACCAGCCCCTTCTCAAAGTGTAGTAAAGCACAGAGAGGATGAACCAGCCCCTTCTCAAAGTGTAGTAAAGCACAGAGAAGAGACTGAACCAGCCCCTTCTCAAAGTGTAGTAAAGCACAGAGAAGAGACTGAACCAGCCCCTTCTCAAAGTGTAGTAAAGCACAGAGAAGAGACTGAACCAGCCCCTTCTCAAAGTGTAGTAAAGCACAGAGAAGAGACTGAACCAGCCCCTTCTCAAAGTGTAGTAAAGCACAGAGAGAGACTGAACCAGCCCCTTCTCAAAGTGTAGTAAAGCACAGAGAGACTGAACCAGCCCCTTCTCAAAGTGTAGTAAAGCACAGAGAGAGATGAACCAGCCCCTTCTCAAAGTGTAGTAAAGCACAGAGAAGAGAATGAACCAGCCCCTTCTCAAAGTGTAGTAAAGCACAGAGAGAGACTGAACCAGCCCCTTCTCAAAGTGTAGTAAAGCACAGAGAGAGAATGAACCAGCCCCTTCTCAAAGTGTAGTAAAGCACAGAGAGATGAACCAGCCCCTTCTCAAAGTGTAGTAAAGCACAGAGAAGAGAATGAACCAGCCCCTTCTCAAAGTGTAGTAAAGCACAGAGAAGAGAATGAACCAGCCCCTTCTCAAAGTGTAGTAAAGCACAGAGAGAGAATGAACCAGCCCTTCTCAAAGTGTAGTAAAGCACAGAGAATGAACCAGCCCTTCTCAAAGTGTAGTAAAGCACAGAGAATGAACCAGCCCCTTCTCAAAGTGTAGTAAAGCACAGAGAGAGATGAACCAGCCCCTTCTCAAAGTGTAGTAAAGCACAGAGAAGAGACTGAACCAGCCCCTTCTCAAAGTGTAGTAAAGCACAGAGAAGAGACTGAACCAGCCCCTTCTCAAAGTGTAGTAAAGCACAGAGAAGAGACTGAACCAGCCCCTTCTCAAAGTGTAGTAAAGCACAGAGAAGAGACTGAACCAGCCCCTTCTCAAAGTGTAGTAAAGCACAGAGACTGAACCAGCCCCTTCTCAAAGTGTAGTAAAGCACAGAGAAGAGACTGAACCAGCCCCTTCTCAAAGTGTAGTAAAGCACAGAGAAGAGACTGAACCAGCCCCTTCTCAAAGTGTAGTAAAGCACAGAGAAGAGACTGAACCAGCCCCTTCTCAAAGTGTAGTAAAGCACAGAGAAGAGACTGAACCAGCCCCTTCTCAAAGTGTAGTAAAGCACAGAGACTGAACCAGCCCCTTCTCAAAGTGTAGTAAAGCACAGAGACTGAACCAGCCCCTTCTCAAAGTGTAGTAAAGCACAGAGAAGAGACTGAACCAGCCCCTTCTCAAAGTGTAGTAAAGCACAGAGACTGAACCAGCCCCTTCTCAAAGTGTAGTAAAGCACAGAGAAGAGACTGAACCAGCCCCTTCTCAAAGTGTAGTAAAGCACAGAGACTGAACCAGCCCCTTCTCAAAGTGTAGTAAAGCACAGAGAAGAGACTGAACCAGCCCCTTCTCAAAGTGTAGTAAAGCACAGAGACTGAACCAGCCCCTTCTCAAAGTGTAGTAAAGCACAGAGACTGAACCAGCCCCTTCTCAAAGTGTAGTAAAGCACAGAGACTGAACCAGCCCCTTCTCAAAGTGTAGTAAAACACAGACAGGAGACTGAACCAGCCCCTTCTCAAAGTGTAGTAAAGCACAGAGAAGAGACTGAACCAGCCCCTTCTCAAAGTGTAGTAAAGCACAGAGACTGAACCAGCCCCTTCTCAAAGTGTAGTAAAGCACAGAGAAGAGACTGAACCAGCCCCTTCTCAAAGTGTAGTAAAGCACAGAGAAGAGACTGAACCAGCCCCTTCTCAAAGTGTAGTAAAGCACAGAGACTGAACCAGCCCCTTCTCAAAGTGTAGTAAAGCACAGAGAAGAGACTGAACCAGCCCCTTATCAAAGCTGGTTGTATCTGTCTGATAAAGCACAGGGAAGCATTGTAAAGCACAGAGAGGTCTGGTAAAGCATAGGGAAGCATGGTAAAGCACAGAGAGGTCTGGTAAAGCATAGGGAAGCATTGTAAAGCACAGAGAGGTCTGGTAAAGCATAGGGAAGCATTGTAAAGCACAGAGAGGTCTGGTAAAGCATAGGGAAGCATTGTAAAGCACAGAGAGGTCTGGTAAAGCATAGGGAAGCATTGTAAAGCACAGAGAGGTCTGGTAAAGCATAGGGAAGCATTGTAAAGCACAGAGAGGTCTGGTAAAGCATAGGGAAGCATTGTAAAGCACAGAGAGGTCTGGTAAAGCATAGGGAAGCATTGTAAAGCACAGAGAGGTATGGTAAAGCATAGGGAAGCATTGTAAAGCACAGAGAGGTCTGGTAAAGCATAGGGAAGCATTGTAAAGCACAGAGAGGTCTGGTAAAGCATAGGGAAGCATTGTAAAGCACAGAGAGGTCTGGTAAAGCATAGGGAAGCATTGTAAAGCACAGAGAGGTCTGGTAAAGCATAGGGAAGCATTGTAAAGCACAGAGAGGTCTGGTAAAGCATAGGGAAGCATTGTAAAGCACAGAGAGGGATGGTAAAGCATAGGGAAGCATTGTAAAGCACAGAGAGGTCTGGTAAAGCATAGGGAAGCATTGTAAAGCACAGAGAGGTCTGGTTAAGCATGACAAAAGGTGGCAAACCATGGTAAAGTATTGGTAAACGCATAACCATGGTAAATGTAAATGTATATAAGGGATGACAATGCAAAGGTCTTTGACATAAAAGACAGCTGTTTAAAACACTGATTACTGATATCTGGAACAATCCTGATTATAATGATCATGTCATTTCCACGCGGTTAGCTTTTCCATATCGATATGAAATAAGTCGTGCCTGGGTTTCAACGCACTGCGCGTCATTTGAGTGGAACACGTGATCTAAACCGCTTACCTTTGTGACGTCGACACCCTCATTATTCAGCAGTTTCCGTAATAATTCTGAAATAAATCAAATAAACATATGACTTCATAAAGTGACCTTGTCCCGGAAAACACAGCGAATAATAAACGAAAACCAGTTTTTTTTCCCCTTGGGCCACTGCCCCTTTTCTAAAAAAAAAAAACATTCTGAAGAGCTTATGTAAGTTATTATTATTAATTATTTCTTAGCAGACGCCCTTATCCAGGGCGACTTACAATTGTTACAAGATATCACATTATTTTTACATACAATTCCCCATTTATACAGTTGGGTTTTACTGGAGCAATCTAGGTAAAGCACCTTGCTCAAGGGTACAGCAGCAGTGTCCCCACCTGGGATTGAACCCACGACCCTCCGGTCAAGAGTCAAGAGCCCCTAACCACTACTCCACACTGCTGCCCGGTTAAAAGCGAGTTTTCACTTGCGGGCACATCTCAAAGCAAGACCGAAGTAAACCACAGTAATGAGATTGATGAAAACTTGTCTCTCGCCACTTGTTTCCTGTGCAGAAACCACAATACCAGGGATAAAATACAATTTAAAAAATAAAAGTCTACTTTTTATACTGTTTCTGCCTGAAAAACTTTTTTTTTTTCTGGAACAGATCGTGGTGATGAATCTACACAGAAGCACACGGAACACATTAATGTAAGATAATATTTACTAAATACATAAAACCGGGATGTAATCCAAGGCTACAGCAGGGCCAGGTCCTGTTGCAGGTGAGGACGCAGAGTCTGGAAAGTGTGGGGATGACGTCAGCGAATACCATGGAGCTTCAAATGGCTAAGTACAGCATTAGAAGTATTAGTTTGTTACATAATAAATTTGAGGGTATTTCAGCCCCTATTTGCATGGTTTGACTTAGACCTTTTGCACAGTTTTTTTTTTATATAACATCATCCATTTTTTAGGAGAACTCTTTCTCTACAGCAGTTCCCGCATAGTGAAATATTTTTAATGCTCGTCATTTCAGGTTTAACTTCAGTATTATATTACAGTACGCGAAAACGATACAAGCAGAAGGGAACAAAGCGTTCAGCATTTTCAGCTTCCTTGTTTATGATGAATTGCAATTGATCAGTTAATATTCTAAGGCTTATTTTGTATTTATCAATGTATCGTGGACCAATATGCATACATTTCAAAGAATGTATTCATTGGCACTCAGAATATCTCCGTTTTTAAAATGTTTACACCCGGCTGTGCATGCCAGTCCCTGGACTTTGTTGTTGAGAATTTCAACTCTGGTTACGCGTGTCGATGCAAATTATAATGATACTCACCGTCGGGAAAGGGATTGGATTGCACGCAGCCCAGGAAAGACTTCACGAAGCCGTACAGGGGATCTAAAGCCCCCGCATCACTTGTCACCCGGCCGGCAGGTTGCTGTGGTATGTCGGTGAAATTGAGCGCGTTTAGCGGGGCAGCCGGGCACGTCACTTCTGTCCAAACTCCGGCAGGTAACAGAAGGGCCAGCGCGAGCCAGAGGAACATCAATAGCCCCCGCCGGACAGACATTCCAATAATAATAATTGAGATAATATAAAAACTAACTCCAGCTATTAAAAAAATCCTATTTTGCTAACGCTAATAAAACAATGCATACTACTTAAAATAAGCATGCTCAAGTTATTACTCGACCGAATCGCTGCACTTCTCTGAAGGACAGCTTCATACTCAACTCTTTGTAAGGGTATTTGTAGATAGTTGATACACACCCACGTAGCTGAAGGAAAGAAGATGAAAGAAAACCTTTGCGTAAAACCTGTTTCGCAGGTCAGCCAAGGAGCAGGATAAGCCAATATAATTATATAAAACGTGACACGCCGCATACAGGCAGACAGTGTTGGCATGAAGGTCACAGAACCAAAAATAGCAAGGTAAAGCATAGGGAAGCATTGTAAAGCACAGAGAGGTCTGGTAAAGCATAGGGAAGCATTGTAAAGCACAGAGAGGTCTGGTAAAGCACAGGGAAGCATTGTAAAGAACAGAGAGGTCTGGTAAAGTATAGGGAAGCATTGTAAAGCAAAGAGAGGTCTGGTAAAGCACAGAGAGGTGTGGTAAAGTATAGGCAAGCATTGTAAAGCACACAGAGGTCTGGTAAAGCACAGGGAAGCATTGTAAAGCACAGAGAGGTCTGGTAAAGCATAGGGAAGCATTGTAAAGCACAGAGAGGTCTGGTAAAGCATAGGGATGCATTGTAAAGCACAGAGAGGGATGGTAAAGCATAGGGAAGCATTGTAAAGCACAGAGAGGTCTGGTAAAGCATAGGGAAGCATTGTAAAGCACAGAGAGGTCTGGTAACGCATAGGGAAGTATTGTAAAGCGCAGAGAGGTCTGGTAAAGCATAGGGAAGCATTGTAAAGCACAGAGAGTCTGGTAAAGCATAGGGAAGCATTGTAAAGCACAGAGAGGTCTGGTAAAGCATAGGGAAGCATTGTAAAGCACAGAGAGGTCTGGTAAAGCATAGGGAAGCATTGTAAAGCACAGAGAGGTCTGGTAAAGCATAGGGAAGCATTGTAAAGCACAGAGAGGTCTGGTAAAGCATAGGGAAGCATTGTAAAGCACAGAGAGGTCTGGTAAAGCACAGGGAAGCATTGTAAAGCACAGAGAGGTCTGGTAAAGCATAGGAAGCATTGTAAAGCACAGAGAGGTCTGGTAAAGCATAGGGAAGCATTGTAAAGCACAGAGAGGTCTGGTAAAGCATAGGGAAGCATTGTAAAGCACAGAGAGGTCTGGTAAAGCATAGGGAAGCATTGTAAAGCACAGAGAGGTCTGGTAAAGCATAGGGAAGCATTGTAAAGCACAGAGAGGTCTGGTAAAGCATAGGGAAGCATTGTAAAGCACAGAGAGGTCTGGTAAAGCATAGGAAGCATTGTAAAGCACAGAGAGGTCTGGTAAAGCATAGGGAAGCATTGTAAAGCACAGAGAGGTCTGGTAAAGCATAGGGAAGCATTGTAAAGCACAGAGGGGTCTGGTAAAGCATAGGGAAGCATTGTAAAGCACAGAGAGGTCTGGTAAAGCATAGGGAAGCATTGTAAAGCACAGAGAGGTCTGGTAAAGCATAGGCAAGCATTGTAAAGCACAGAGAGGTCTGGTAAAGCATAGGGAAGCATTGTAAAGCACAGAGAGGTCTGGTAAAGCATAGGGAAGCATTGTAAAGCACAGAGAGGTCTGGTAAAGCATAGGCAAGCATTGTAAAGCACAGAGAGGTCTGGTAAAGCATAGGGAAGCATTGCAAAGCACAGAGAGGTCTGGTAAAGCATAGGGAAGCATTGTAAATCACAGAGAGGTCTGGTAAAGCATAGGCAAGCATTGTAAAGCACAGAGAGGTCTGGTAAAGCATAGGGAAGCATTGTAAAGCACAGAAGCATATAAATAAACATGGCAAAGCAGGGTAAACCATAGCAAATGCAGAGTATAACCATGGGAAAACGGATGGGGGCAAAACTGCAAAAGCACCATGGTAAACTTTGACAAGGGCTGGCGGGGGTATTCAGGTCAGGATAGAAAGTGAACATTTGAACCTAGCTGTTTGTTTTGGAGTGTGCCGGATCGGTTTACAATGTGATGACTGGATAGCCCTGTTCCAATGCAAAATGCCCTGTGTATACGATTACTCCTTTGCAAAGAGATTTTCCTGCCGCTGTGTGAATCCCTGTGCTTTAGGCAAAACTCTGATTTGAGTAAAACAAAGCATACATCAGCTCTTACACAACAAGAAACGCTCCCACACACCTACAGTCATTTCCAACGACTGAACCAAGTCTCCACATTTGTGATTTTTTAGTTAAATAACACGGTTTTAAATACATAAATCAATCTAAATGACTTGCAAATGAGCCGACGACAGGAGCCATGGCGAGGATGAATGGGTTTCCATTTCGTGTAGTCCAATCCGATTGGTGCTCTAACCAGACACCCCCCCGCCGTCCCTACGTCACTGTGGGGCTACCAGAGGAGCAGGGGGGGTTTAATAGACCCGCACCCCACACATCTGAGTCATTTTTTAGCTGGGACCTTCCATCACACCAGTACACACTTTTAACATCTCCTTCAGTGAACAGCAAAAGTGAGTTCTCTCTCTACGGCTTTTAGTGACTTTTTAGTTTTTAATATTCTGGTTGCTGTTTGCTTAATTGCTTTAAAACATATCTATACATTTTTTTTGTTTAAATAACGGTAATGCTTTTAAGTTCTGAGTTAGAAGTTACCTACAGCGGCGTGCAAATGTATCAAGATCTGTCATCGACGTCCTTCATATACCCGCCTGCATGGAAAACCTCTGGGTGTGAGAATTTCAATCTCCGCTCAGTAATCAGGGATATAGAAACACACTCGTGTGTGAAAATGTCAGACCGCTTTGTGCTTTAATCAGGCGTCTTAAACAACTTCTAAAAAAGTCTCCTGCGTGTGACTATCGTGTTCCCTTTCTCTTACTGTTTTAAAGCCATCAATTAAATTAGACAATCGCTTACGATTTTCAAGATGTGCAAGATTTTCCAGCGGTTTGACGCACAGCAAATCAGAACTACAGAAGCAATGGGGTGTTCTAATGCATGTGCGCGCTGCTGGATATATTTGCAAAGGTTCAGCTCTGTGCTGTACTTTAACCAGGGGGTACCACAGCAGTAAACTTGAACATAACCTGGGCAGCAGTGTAGAGTAGTGATTAGGGATCTGGACTCTTGAGCGGAGGGTCGTGGGTTCAATCCCAGGTGGGGGACACTGCTGCTGTACCTTTGAGTAAGATACTTTACCTAGATTGCTCCAGTAAAAACCCAACTGTATAAATGGGGAATTGTATGTAAAAATAATGTGATATCTTGTAACAATTGTGAGTCGCCCTGGATAAGGGCGTCTGCTAAGAAGTAAATAATAATAATTTAAAGTTGGTTGAGATGTTCTGCTAACACGTTTCAATGTTTTGTCTCCACAGTGAATTTGCACCAGTTCACATCCTCTCTCTGCCTTGCTTTGACTGGTAAGCTACCTTATAATACACACC
Source organism: Acipenser oxyrinchus oxyrinchus (assembly GCA_030684275.1). Taxonomy (NCBI): domain Eukaryota; kingdom Metazoa; phylum Chordata; class Actinopteri; order Acipenseriformes; family Acipenseridae; genus Acipenser; species Acipenser oxyrinchus. The sequence goes on along the minus strand of JAGXEW010000128.1, from coordinate 135,839 downwards.
GGGCTAAATGAACTCATAAAGTACCTCATTCATGCTTCTTTGAAAAAATCCAGCGCACACGCTCTATGTATTGATGTAATTAGTGGGGATTGCGAAGCAAGAGTCCCCTCTTTACTAATTATTATTATTCTTTGTCACGCTACCCCTCTTACACCGTTTAAGCTAGAAACGCCGTTCAAACTTCAAAACGTGTAGACCGGTCTGGAATAGTGTGCTTGTATACAACTTTTTGATATCTTTTATACTTTTTAAACTATTAAGCTTTTTGTCCTTTTTTTGTCCATCTTCATTCACTTTAATGGGACTTTTTCAACATTCTAAAGTTCCCCATTGCTTAAAAACTCCCAGACTTCCAACATTCTATTTACTGTAAACGATGTAACTTTTGACACAAATCAGCTAATTTGACCACTTTCCCAACAAGCAAGACAAAAGTTTGAGCGTATGGAATCTTCCTCTACTTCTCTGCTATTCAAATCTGAAATCAAAACAGAAATAACTTTTACCGATCAAGAGGTACAGCTGTTTTAGTAACCGCACCAACTGAAATTTTGACCACTTTCCTAAAGCAAGCCCCACAACTTTACTTGTCAAGTTACTATCTAGTTTCATACGTTGCATTTAGACTTTCACGGTTAACAAAATTAGAGTAAGTTATTATCACAATATAGTTTAAAAATAACAGGTAGACGATGGCATTTAAGAAACTCTCCAAAGCATGACAAAGTAGTCCTGAAATTAAGGTAATGGTAAATAATGGGTTAAAGGGCTATTTATCCCAAATCGTCATTAGCGCAATTTTTGTCTGAAAAGTGAAAAAAAAAAACATTTATACTTTTAAACAATAAATGCTTTCATCATATAGACCAATCGCTATATAGGTTATTTTTAAGGCTCCGACACTCTCTGTGTTATTGTCAGTGAAGCTCCTGTTGCTTTTAAAATCAAGACTGAAAACGTGTTTTTACAAACTATATCATAGATTATTATACAATATAACTGCTTTTTTTGTTGTCCTTTCTAATTTCAAATTGCATTCATTCTGTTTTTATTGTTCTGTTTGTATGAATTGGCTTTCTTTCCGGTGCTGCATTTTGTATTTAACTGTCATGTTACAGTGGGGTGATTTTGTGACGCGCCTTGGGGTCCGTGTGACGTAATGCGCTATATAAATATGAATAAATAAATACCTAAATACATAAACAAGCCCCTAAATGAAATTTCTGGGTTGTAGATTTCTGGTTTGATAACATTACTGGCTGTTTTTTACTATCTGAAAGAAATCGTTCAAATAACGATTTGGAGAAAATAGGTCTAGACCTTTTGCCTTTTTGGGGGTTTAAATCAGAAAGGGGAGCTTAAAATAGAGTTGCCAAATCAGAAATAATAAACAAATAAGAGTTGTTTTTATTTGCTTGCTTGTTAGAAGGTTTAAGAATTATTTTATTCGGTTTTAGAATTGTAATTGATGTTTTGCGTTAAAAAAAAAATGTAGTGCTAATGACATTTTGGAGCAATCCTTGCACTGTATATTTTAATATAATAAATTAGAGGGAGATGTTTTGTATTATTATTATTATTATTATTATTATTATTATTATTATTATTATTATTATTATTATTATTGCGCATGTTTCTCAGCGCTGGGCGGCTGTCTAATCAAGTTGAGAGTGTGTGTTTCATTCTCATGCACTGTTTCCTGTATCAGGGGTCTGCCCTACAAAGAATGGCAGAGAAACCCGCTCTCAACTTAATTAGAGGCAGAACACTTAGAAGCAAAGTATAAATCATTCAATCTGAATTAAAAAAAGAGAAGAAACCTCGATAAAGTGACTAAATAAAAATACTGCCCCGCTCAGAGGGAGCGGGGCTGAGCCGCTGTGAAGCGCGTTTAAAAAACAACCTAATTACTAGTCTAAAATTAATTTAAAAATACATCAATATTTGCAAGCCCCTAAATGGAGTTTTTTGTGCCGTTTTTTTTATTTAAGCGCTGCTATGTTAGCCTTAAGCTGCTTCTCTTACAGTATAGCAGCAGTGTGGATAGTGGTTAGGGGCTCTGGACTCTTGACCAGAGGGTCGTGGGTTCAATCCCAGGTGGGGGACACTGCTGTTGTACCCTTGAGCAAGGTACTTTACCTAGATTGCTCCAGTAAAAACCCAACTGTATAAATGGGTAATTGTATGTCAAAAATAATGTGATATCTTGTAACAATTGTAAGTCGCCCTGGATAAGGGCGTCTGCTAAGAAATAAATAATATTAAGTATAAAAGCACAGCAAAATTTAAAAGGGTCAGGGGGTGAAGCACGGGTCAGCATTGTAAAGGCTAGCGAGGCACGGTAACACGTATTAAAAAACACGGCAAAGCAGGATAAACTACGGTAAATGCAGAGTATAACCGCGGGGAAACATGCAAATTGACCGTGCAAAGGGTTGTGGCGATTTGGAGTAACACTGAGAATCAAGCCCATAGTTTCTGATTGCGCAGTTGCTTCAAGTGACTTTGGTTCTCCTACAGAACATCCGCCTGCCTGTTAATTTAATGTGCTCTTTAACTGCATTGTAATGATCTGACTCGAATTGTGTTAACCGCGAAACGTGAGTCTGAATGTAACGTGTCACATTACGCAAATGCTCTGCACTGGACTCGCCTGACCTCAGCACCACGTTACTGGATCCTCAGCTGATGCGCTATCCTTGCACTATTGCACTGCTAACATGTCACTGTAGATATAACTTGCTGTGATCCTAACTGGCTGCATCCTGGTTCATATTGTATTCTAGTAGTATTATTATTATTTGCACTTACTGTAAACTACACTGTGTTTAAATATGAAGCTTGCATTGTAACCCTGTGCTGCCCTGGAACACCTGTGTGAGTCGCCTGGGATAAAGACATCTGCCAAATAAATTAATAATAATAATAATAATAATAATAATAATAATAATAATAATAATAATAATAATAATCATTTGGTTAATGGGTTAATGTATTCGGTACTAAATCCACTATCAGTTACATCTTTTCCTATATGATCTGTAAACTGTACCAGCCAATTCACAAACCCCAGCAGAAAACACGGACGCAAAGTCGTGGAACTCCTTTGCACGAGCGCTTTTAGATGAAACCCGAATCGATTAGAATCGATTAGAAATTAAAGGAGTGCATGACAACGGATTTGCTACAAGAAAACGGAAACGGATCGCTCCATTGACAATACAGTAATGCTCCAATGTTGTGTCCTTGTGTCCCGTGTCTAGGTCTGCTCAGCATGTCAATGGCTCAAGGTAAGTGTTCTTACACTGTTGGGATGTTTATCGTCAGAAGAGTGTGGGGGGAGTTTTACATAAACTTTTTAAGTTAAAAGTTAAAAGGGATTCCTTTTTAAAAAACAGAACGCAAAACTGGATTTTATTTGTCATGCTGGAATCTGTGAAACAGCAATCACTCGCGCACGTGAAGCAACGTAACCCTGAGCTTCAGGTGTACGAACAAGACCCAGCCACGTGATTAATACACGTCACGAATTTCAGAGGGAATTTAAGTGCAAACTTTTTGTTATTGTCTCTAAAGCTGTTTTTTTTTTTTCAGTTTCTGGTACCGCAAAAGGTATTGATTATTTTATCCTTGATTTTTTGATAGATAGATAGATAGATAGATAGATAGATAGATAGATAGATAGATAGATAGATAGATTTGAGATAGGTTAGCCCTTCAAAATAAAACAAAGCAACACAAAACCCTACCACACACACACACACCCACACACCACACACTACACACACACACACACACACACACACACACACACACACACACACACACACACACACACACACACACACACACACACACACACACACACACACACACACACACACACACACACACACACACACACACACACACACACACACACACACACACACACACACACACACACACACACACACACACACACACACACACACACACACACACACACACACACACACACACACACACACACACACACACACACACACACACACACACACACACACACACACACACACACACACACACACACACACACACACACACACACACACACACACACACACACACACACACACACACACACACACACACACACACACACACACACACACACACACACACACACACACACACACACACACACACACACACACACACACACACACACACACACACACACACACACACACACACACACACACACACACACACACACACACACACACACACACACACACACACACACACACACACACACACACACACACACACACACACACACACACACACACACACACACACACACACACACACACACACACACACACACACACACACACACACACACACACACACACACACACACACACACACACACACACACACACACACACACACACACACACACACACACACACACACACACACACACACACACACACACACACACACACACACACACACACACACACACACACACACACACACACACACACACACACACACACACACACACACACACACACACACACACACACACACACACACACACACACACACACACACACACACACACACACACACACACACACACACACACACACACACACACACACACACACACACACACACACACACACACACACACACACACACACACACACACACACACACACACACACACACACACACACACACACACACACACACACACACACACACACACACACACACACACACACACACACACACACACACACACACACACACACACACACACACACACACACACACACACACACACACACACACACACACACACACACACACACACACACACACACACACACACACACACACACACACACACACACACACACACACACACACACACACACACACACACACACACACACACACACACACACACACACACACACACACACTCACACACACACACACACACACACACACACACACACACACACACACACACACACACACACCACATTGGAGATACTTTGAATGATGACTCCACTATAAACCCTGAGATCCTTTTCAAAGTCCTCCTCCCTCTATTTCCATAAGACTCTACATGCCTCAACATGAAAATGAAAAGGGTCCGAATTGATTTGAAAGGTGCCTCAATAACTTATGAGGTCCTTCGTGGATTCGGACCATCCTCCTAACTCTGTATACTGCCACTCCCTCCTTGAGATCAGAAAATGCAGAACTTATCGCAAAACAGCAGCGTCTGTGTCTAAAAAACAACACCAAAAATGAAATCAGCTGCCCTCAATCCTGACTGACGTTGGTTTTGTTTTTCAGAAATCACTTCCTTAGGGATCCCTGGTAGATTCTTTTTAGTCGAACTGAATTATTCTTGGGGCAGGGCTAGACTTTACTGCAAGACCACCTACCAGGATCTTGCAGAAATTCCACCCAAAGTCCTAAGTCCCAAAATGAAATCCACGAAGGCTTGGATCGGAATGAGCCGCTCCATGGACTCGCTGGACTGGCTGTGGGTCAGCGGGCAGACAGCTAACATCACACAAGCCGGGCTGGCAAAAGACACAGATTATTACCCAGACTGCATGGCTCTCACCAGCCAAGGAACGTGGGAAAAAACGACGTGTGCACAGCAGAATAACTTCATCTGTATGGACAACGGTAAAGTAGACCCGCTAACTTCCAAACTACTTGCAATGGAAAGAAACCTTATTATTATTATTATTATTATTATTATTATTATTATTATTATTATTATTATTATTTATTTCTTAGCAGACGCCCTTATCCAGGGCGACTTACAGTCGTAAACAAAAATACATTTCAAGAATCATAGTACAATTAAGAGCAAGACAAAATACAATGACTTCTTCTGGCAAGTATGACAAAATCCGATTCAATAACGGAGCAGATAACAGTGTCAGTGATAGTTACATCAGGATATAATTAAATACCAAACACTACAGATTAAATAACACTTGTGACAGATTACAGTACTCAGGATTAAATGCAGTAAAATAGGGGGCAGATAAGAGCAAGTAAAGCGCATTAAATAAAGAAAGCACGCTCTCAGGTTGATTAGAGTCAGCCGGCGAACACGTGGAAACGTTATATTGAGTGCTGCTGATTTTTGGTGTTTTCACCTGACTTTTCTCCTTTAAGAATTCAATTGATACCTGTTCAGCCTCTCGCGTATCTCAGTCACAGCTGAGAAACTGTTACCGGTAATAGTAACATTGATTACTGTTTTTTTTTCTTTCTGTGGCTTTCTAAAGGAATCTAAGAGAAAATTCAAGTGTTGACTTTTATTTTGTTATTTGTCTCTAAAACTTTGTGTGTGTTTTTTTTTTTTCAGATCCACCCTCGACAAAAGGTATTTTTTATCATTTTTTAAAAAATGATTATTTATTATTTATCCTAAGATATACAGGGTAGATAGATAGAGAGATAGAGAGAGCCAACTTCCCAATGTTTCGGTATGTTTAACGTGCCTTTGTCAGGGACAGGTGTGTCTGAAAACAAACATTGGAAACTTTTTATATGTAGATAGATATTTCAGGAAGTTTCAGGATGAGGTCATAATAGATTCGACAAATCCATGGGCAGCAGTGTGGAGTAGTGGTCAGGGCTCTGGACTCTTGACCGAAGGGTCGTGGGTTCAATCCCAGGTGGGGGACACTGCTGTTGTACCTTTGAGCAAGGTACTTTACCTAGATTGTTCCAGTAAAAAACCCAACCTTATAAATGGGTAATTGTATGTAAAAATAATTTAATTTAAAAAATAACGTGATATCTTGTAACAATTGTAAGTCGCCCTGGATAAGGGCGTCTGCTAAGAAATAAATAATAATAATTAATATGTCGATTTCAAAACGCGACAAGCTGTCCTTTCCTCACCTTTACAATCGACGACCACTCATTTAAAAGCCAATTGGAAGCTTGTTTTCCTCTCACATGACAGGCTTCTCATTGTCAGTTCACAGCCTCGTACGATACTCTGAGTGGTAGTCAGTTGTAAAGGTGAGGGGAGGACGGCTTTTCTGATTCGGAAGTCAACACGTTAATGAACGGATTTATTGAATCCTTGCCGAATTTGATTTTAAAAAGTTTTAAAAAGTTTATAACTTTTATAAGGTCCTTCGTGGATTCGGGCCATCCTATCTCCAAGAACTACTAGCTCTGTGCTCCTGTTCGTTCTTTGACAGGAGAAAGCGCTCTGGGGCGCCATGGCATGAAGGATGCTATATAAAAATGCATTTGTATTGTATTGTATTGTATTGTATTGTAAAGGCAGTTACAAGCCTGGATATTAACACACCCCTATATTTAATTACCTGCCATACGTGCATCTGTGTCTAAAAAGAAATCAATATTTGATCTGCCCTCAATCCTGACTTTTTTTTTTTTTTCAGCTCCGAATCCCACAAAAGGTATTGATTATTTTGTCCTCGTTTTTTTTTATTAGATAGATCGAAAAATAAATAGATAAATAGATAGATAGATAGAGAGAGATAGAGAGAGAGAGAGATAGATAGATAGATGGATAGATTTGAGAAAGGTTAGCCATATTCAGCCCTACCACACACACACACACACACACACACACACACACACACACACGCATATGTATTGTATTGTATTCAAAATTGCATTTAAAATCATCTAGACAGCATTCAGAACTGGGCAGACACATGGCAAATGACATTTAATAGAGAAAAGTGTAAAGTACTGCACGCAGGCAATAAAAATGTGCATTATAAATATCATATGGGAGACACTGAAATTGAAGAAGGGAACTATGAAAGAGACCTAGGAGTTTATGTTGACTCAGAAATGTCTTCATCTAGACGATGTGGGGAAGCTATAAAAAAGGCCAACAAGATGCTCGGATATATTGTGAGAAGTGTTGAATTTAAATCAAGGGAAGTAATGTTAAAACTTTACAATGCATTAGTAAGACTTCACCTAGAATATTGTGTTCAGTTCTGGTCACCTCGTTACAAAAAGGATATTGCTGCTCTAGAAAGAGGCATGTCGTATGCAGACAGGCTAAAAGAATTGAATTTATTCAGTCTTGAACAAAGAAGACTACGCGGTGATCTGATTCAAACATTCAAAATCCTAAAAGGTATAGACAATGTCGACCCAGTGGACTTTTTTGACCTGAAAAAAGAAACAAGGACCAGGGGTCACAAATGGAGATTAGATAAAGGGGCATTCAGAACAGAAAATAGGAGGCACTTTTTTACACAGAGAATTGTGAGGGTCTGGAACCAACTGCCCAGTAATGTTGTTGAAGCTGACACCCTGGGATCCTTCAAGAAGCTGCTTGATGAGATTCTGGGATCAATAAGCTACTAACAACCAAGCGAGCAAGATGGGCCGAATGGCCTCCTCTCGTTTGTAAACTTTCTTATGTTCTTTTTGTTTTTCAGAAACCACTACCCCAGCAGTGTCCAGCAGACTTTCCTTCGTCGAACTGAACTATACTTGGGGCAGGGCTAGACAGCACTGCAAAAGCAACAACCTGGACCTCGCAGAACTTCCCCGCAGTCACAGATCCCAAAATGAAATGGACGAAGGCTTGGATCGGACTGAGCAGCCCCATGGACTCGCTGGACTGGCTGTGGGTCAGCGGGCAGACAGCTAACATCACACGAGCCGGGCTGGCAAAAGACACAGATTATTACCCAGACTGCATGGCTCTCACCAGCCAAGGAACGTGGGAAAAACGGCGTGTGCACAGCAGAATTACTTCATCTGTATGAACAACGGTAAAGTAGACACGAGAAAATAAAAATGAAAAAACTACTTCCAAAGCGTGCTCGGAATGGAAAGAAAGAAAGAAAGAAAGAAAGAAAGAAAGAAAGAAAGAAAGAAAGAAAGAAAGAGAATTTTTGAGTTATGTTTTAATCTCCTTAATTACAATACATTACAAATAAAACTACAAAATAGAATTATATATAGATAGATAGATAGATAGATAGACAGCCATGTGCAAATGTATCAGAACACCTCCAGATCTGCCATCGATATCCTTTATATACCCATGCATGGAAACCTCTGGGGTGAGAATTTCAATCTCCGCTCAGTAATCAGGGATATAGAAACACACTCGTGTGTGAAAATGCCAGACCGCTCTGTGCTTTAATCAGGCGTCTTAAACAACTTCTAAAAAGTCTCCTGCGTTTTATCGTTTGTGGCTCTGTGTTGACTATTAAATGTGGTCTATTAAAATCATCCATTAAATGAGACAATCGCCCACTTGCCTGTTTTGGAGTTTCATCTCCAGCGGTTTGATTTCAGACGCACAGCAAATCAGAACCACAGAAGCGATGGGGTGTTCTAATACACGGGCACGCTGCTGTGTATATGTATATGTATAAATGAATGTATTCAATAGCTGTCAGCATGACTGGTATATCATACTGCAGTGTGAAGTGAACACAAGAATCTGACCACGTCTCTCTCCTCCCACAGCGAACGCAAATACCAAGAGCACTGTGCGACCATTTTTGGGTGAGTTGGTGTTTGTATTACCATTAACCCTCTAGTGCCACCTAGCCCCCCCCAGATTGGAACCCAGGCCTCCAGAGGAAGGTGAAAGGCTGGTCTAGTGCATTAACATGAACCCACTAGCGCCACCTACCCACGCACTGTGCTATAGACACCCTTTAACTAAACTAATCTCTTCTTTCCTCAAACAGGTCCTTCCACTTTGACTGGTAAGTATATAACAGTAAATAAGTTTCTCAGTTCTTAAAGTTTGTACGGAATTTGGGAGGGGGGGGGAGGGAAGAGTTATTCAGTTTTCTAGCTCCGTGCTTTTTGGAATAAACTTGATGAAGAACTGAAACTTACTGTCTTGATCTGTTATAATTGTTTTCCTCTTTTAAACAGGTGGAGATTCCAAGTTACAATTTCATAACCTGAAAAATCGGCAACTTTTAGCAGCTGAGAACAATTTCAACGGTCTAATTAAGCTCATTATTAGTTCAAATAAGGGTTTGATGAAGTCAAATGGTTGCGCTCATTTGTATTTTTCTTAAATTGTTTATTTTTTATAATATGTCACCTTCTTGACCAGCTCTCCCTCGAAAAATAAGACTCAAATCTCATCGGGACTTTCCTGGTGAAATAAAATAATGAAAGAAAAATGATGACGCATATCGTATCGCGACCGGCATATCGCGATAGGTATTGGAACGCTAGTGTTACGTCGCAATGGGTCGGAGTTCTGACCTAGTCTTTTTACTCTCACAGGCCAGAACTACAATGGAAATAACCTCAGCAGTGTGCCTGTGGGAGGAGTCACAGCAGATCCCAAAGCGGTGACCAGTCAAACTAAGCAAGGGAACTGGAACACAACTAGGAATGGGAATGCAGGAGGTGAGCTGGGGATGGATCGGTCTGATCCACAGTTACGTCGAAAGGAAACCTTTGACCTAATAATAACTCAGCAGTGTGGAATAGTGGTTAGGGCTCTGGACTCTTGACCGGAGGGTCATGGGTTCAATCCCAGGTGGGGGCACTGCTGCTGTACCCTTGAGCAAGGTACTTTACCTAGATTGCTCCAGTAAAACCCAACTGTATAAATGGGTAATTGTATGTAAAATAATGATATCTTGTAATAATTGTAAGTCGCCCTGGATAAGGACGTCTGCTAAGAAATAAATAATAATAATAACTCACCCAGCCCCTAGATTTGAACCCAGACCCTGGAGGAAGCTGAAAGGCTGGTCTAGTGTATTATTAACCCGCTAGCGCCACCTAGCCCCCAGATTGGAACCAAACCCTCCAGAGGTGAAAGATTAGTGTCTCAATATTTATTTATTTTTGTGTGTGTAGGAAAAACCGTGGCTCCGAGCCAAAACATGACTGCAAACATCTCCGTCCTTAACTTGCTCAGCAAGGCTACCTGCGTGGTCTCACCTGTCACAGGTAAGTAACACACCTGTGTGTCCGATCACAAAGCTGGCTTATTACTCTCCTGTGTGCATGGCGATCCTCGAGCCCAGGTATTCACAACTTTTATCCTTCTGGCTTTAAACTGGTCCTAATATAAAACTGTGAGGACGTACAGACCACCTCCTTAAAAGCTATTTCATTCAAAATGTCATTAACTTAGGAAAGAAAGAGAGAGCGAGAGAGAGAGAGCAAGAGAGAGAGAGAGAGAGAGAGAGAGAGAGAGAGAGAGAGAGAGAGAGAGAGAGAGAGAGAGAGAGAGAGAGAGAGAGAGAGAGAGAGAGAGAGAGATGGGAACACAGAGACACAGAGAGCGAGACAGAGAGAGAAAGAGAGAGAGAGAGAGAGAGAGAGAGCAAGAGAGAGAGAGAGAGATGGGAACACAGAGACACAGAGAGAGAAAGACAAGAACACAGAGACACAGAGAGAGAGACAGGAACACAGAGACACAGAGAGAGAGACAGGAACACAGAGACACAGAGAGAGAGACAGGAACACAGAGACACAGAGAGAGAGATGGGAACACAGAGACACAGAGAGCGAGAGACAGAACACAGAGACACAGAGAGAGAGATAGAGACAGGAACACAGGAACACAAAGACACACAGAGACACAGAGAGAGAGAGAGAGAGAGAGAGAGAGAGAGAGAGAGAGAGAGAGAGAGAGAGATGGGAACACAGAGACACAGAGAGAGACAAGAACACAGAGACACAGAGAGACAGGCACAGAGACACACAGAGAGAGACAGGGACACAGAGAGAGAGACAGAGAGACAGGAACACAGGGAGACAGGGACACAGAGAGAGAGACAGGGACACAGACAAAAGAGACACACAGAGACAGAAAGAAATGTCTGCAAAGCTGCCTGTGCGTTGCAAAGATTTGCAAAGCAGGAAGACTTTATTAAAAACCAGCTTCCTTGTCTCTCAAAATCTAACAGCGGCAGGTTGTGTGACGTTGTGATCTGGCAGTGAAACTGTGGATTAGGTCACACTCTGTGTGTGAAAGCAGATTTTAAACAAGATGGTATCGTGTAAGATGCTGTTAAAGGGGCGTGCTGATACTGGCACTCGGAAATTGCCTTTAAGGGATTAAATACGTCCATTCACTAACGTGTTGATTTGCAAACGAGAAAAGCCGTCCTCCCCTCGCCTTTACAACGGAGTACCGCCGATTTGGCGATCAACTTCCGCGACTGTTTTGTAAGCAAATTTTCTTCTCATCCGGGCGCCAGGTGTAGTACCGATACCCGGATTTTAAATTGAAAACACAGTTTTGTTATAAAGTGTTTTTTGTTTTGTTTTTTTAATATTAATATTTGAGTTCTGGCTAGCCAAACTGCTGTGTAACTTCATTATTGTGTGTCTGAGTGTGTGTGTGTCTGTCTGTGCTGTACTGTGTGTGTCTGTGTGTGTGTGTGTGTGTCTGTCTGTCTGTCTGACTGTGTGTGTCGGTCTGTGTGTGTGTGTGTGTGTGCTGTCTGTCTGTCTGTCTGTCTGACTGTGTGTGTGTCTGTGTCTGTGTGTGTGTGTGTGTGTCTGTTGTCTGTCTGTCTGTCTGACTGTTGTGTGTCGGTCTGTGTGTGTGTGTGTGTGTGTGTGTCTGTCTGTCTGTCTGTCTGTGTGTGTGTGTCTGTGTGTGTGTGTGTGTGTCTGTCTGTCTGTCTGACTGTGTGTGTGTCGGTCTGTGTGTGTGTGTGTGTGTGTCTATCTGTCTGTCTGTGCGTGTGTGTCGTCGACTGTGTGTGTGTGTGTGTGTGTGTGTCTGTCTGTCTGTCTGTCTGACTGTGTGTGTGTGTGTGTGTGTGTGTGTGTGTGTGTGTGTGTGTGTCTGTCTGCGTGTATGTATGTATCATTGTATTTATTTCTTTATTCGGTCTCTCTATTTCAGGCTTGCTAACTGTGGCTGTGGTCTTCGCGTCTTCCGTGGTCAAGTTTAGCTAAAAAAAGATTCGAACCCTCAGCACGGAGCAAAGGATGTAAGTCTTGTTATTATTATTATTTTGTTTATTTAGCAGACGCCTTTATCCAAGGCGACTTACAGAGACTAGGGTGTGTGAACTATGCATCAGCTGCAGAGTCACTTACAACTACGTCTCACCCGAAAGACGGAGCACAAGGAGGTGAAGTGACTTGCTCAGGGTCACACAATGAGTCAGTGGCTGAGGTGGGATTTGAACCAGGGACCTCCTGGTTACAAGCCCTTTTCTTTAACCACTGGACCACACAGCCTTGTTGTGCTGGAACTCAATTTTAATTAAGGTGGTTGCTAAAGAAGTCAGAAATAACAAGGGTTTGAGATGCTAGACTAGTGCAGTAACATGAACTCCGCTTAGCGCCACCTAGCCCCCAGACTGGAACCCAGGGCTCCAGAGGAAGCTGAAAGGCTGGTCTTGTGCAGTAACATGAACCCGCTTAGCGCCACCTAGCCCCCAGACTGGAACCCAGGGCTCCAGAGGAAGCTGAAAGGCTGGTCTAGTGCAGTAACATTAACTCCGCTAGCCACCTGACTATTTGAAATGGTGACACAGCAATGCCTGCCTCTTATTCTGTATGAATAACATCTGTGTGTGTTTTTGTTTTTTTGTTTTGTTTTGGACCAGACGATCACCGACAGCCACTGCTGCAATCAGTCTGATTTAGATTGTCAAATGAATGAATTAAAAATCAAATATACACCCATTAATGACTTACTAACCATTGCAAAAGAAACTGGAGCCAAACCGGAGCCTGACTGATTTATAATGAACTGATAACGAGTGAAGGCTTGAAATAAGCACCCTGTAAATTAAATAATAATAATAATAATAATAATAATAATAATAATAATAATAATAATAATAATAATAATAATAATAATAATAATAATAATAATAATAATAATAATAATAATAATAATAATCAGCAGTGTGGAGTAGTGGTTAGACTCTGGACTCTTGACCGAGGGTCGTGGGTTCAATCCCAGGTGGAGGACACTGCTGCTGTACCCTTGAGCAAGGTACTTTTACCTAGATTGCTCCAGTAAAACCCAACTGTATAAATGGGGAATTGTATGTAAAAATAATGTGATATCTTGTAACAATTGTAAGTCGCCCTGGATAAGGGCATCAGCTAAGAATAATAATAATAATAATAATACACAAGATATTTGAAAAGGCTGTTTGAAATGTCCTGCACTTTTCTGTATAAGGATTTGAAATGATAGTAGCCATCCACACTTAGTGCTTTCAGATTGATAGGGTCGCTGGGTGAATCAAGCCTTTGTTCTTTATATTAGTTCTGTCTTCACCCAACTTGTGCAAAACCCTATGAAGCCTCTTTCACTTAAACTTACTGAATTACATCTGCATGAAAGTAATGGTAAAGGTGCACAAGTACCACATAAATACAAAAGGATTGAGAACGTTTAGCACATAAGAGTCCTTCATCAGCAAAATGCCAGAGAGCATCCTCAATACTTTTGTATTACTTTGTACTTTGTGCACCTTTTAATATCACTGCAAGCTTTTAGTTCTGTTAATATTTAATATTCTAATATTTAATATTTAATATTTAATATTCTAGTCATGCATTGAAATATATATATATATATATATATATATATATATATATATATATATATATATATATATATATATATATATATATATATATTAGATCATATAAAAGTTTGTTCTTGATAATTATAGATAATTTGTGAGGAATTTATTTAAACTTTTAGAAAACTTATCATATTGCTGCTAAGAATAAGCTGTGAAGAAATGTTAGATATTTGTGCATCATTTTGCCTCTAGAATACAATAAAGCTGTAATCTTTCAGCACACACCCTTATAAAAGTCTCTGGTAGTAAAAACGTAGTAAAGTGAAATAAAGCACAGAGAGGTGCGGTAAAGCATATTAATAAACATGGCAAACTCTGGTAGATGCAGAGTATATATATAACCATAGGAAAGGCATAGGGGACTGCAAAATGACTTTGCAAAAATACAGCAGTACATTTTTATAGGGGAGAACACACACAGATGTTTCTGTACATACCTTCAAAACGTTACAGAAGGTTATTTCGTCAATCTATACACAGTGGAGATAAACAGTGGATTTTTAGAGCATTATGCAGCGCTGGGGGGAAGCCAGTAACCTGACCTTTGCTGCCCCAAGATAACCTCTAAAAATGAGTGGACCTTAGAGCAAAACTATAACTTCAATTTAAAACACGATACCCAGTACTAGCTCTCAGTATGCGTGGTGGATGCAATCTAAGGGTGCTGTAAAATGCTCTAAAATCCAGATGTGGCTTATCAGGGTATGGGGTGATCAAATCCCACAGTGCTAATGCTTTATTAATAATGTGTCCATTTTGGTGTATCATAATCTATTAATAACATTGTGGTGTGTGTAATAAACTGATCAATGTACTGAAATGGCGATTTTGACATGATACTGTTCTATACATTAAATATATTCAATAAATTCAAAATCTGTATTCTGTTTTGTTTGGGGGGGGTCCTGCTATTTTTATTTCATCACTTATTACCTGCCAAAAAAAAATAAAGTGCTCTTCCTTCTGAGTTTGTCCACTTTTTAATAAGTTTATTAAATATAAGTATATTGAACTAAGACGCTTCAAATGTTACTGCGTTCAAAGAGTGTCTCATCAGCACAGTTTACAGCCTCATCACCCTTATCAAAGTGAATGTACAGTGAACGCATAGGGAAGCATTGTAAAGCACAGAGAGGTCTGGTAAAGCATAGGGAAGCATTGTAAAGCACAGAGAGGTCTGGTAAAGCATAGGGAAGCATTGTAAAGCACAGAGAGGTCTGGTAAAGCATAGGGAAGCATTGTAAAGCACAGAGAGGTCTGGTAAAGCATAGGGAAGCATTGTAAAGCACAGAGAGGTCTGGTAAAGCATAGGGAAGCATTGTAAAGCACAGAGAGGTCTGGTAAAGCATAGGGAAGCATTGTAAAGCACAGAGAGGTCTGGTAAAGCATAGGGAAGCATTGTAAAGCACAGAGAGGTCTGGTAAAGCATAGGGAAGCATTGTAAAGCACAGAGAGGTCTGGTAAAGCATAGGGAAGCATTGTAAAGCACAGAGAGGTCTGGTAAAGCATAGGGAGGCATTGTAAAGCACAGAGAGGTCTGGTAAAGCATAGGGAAGCATTGTAAAGCACAGAGAGGTCTGGTAAAGCATAGGGAAGCATTGTAAAGCACAGAGAGGTCTGGTAAAGCATAGGGAGGCATTGTAAAGCACAGAGAGGTCTGGTAAAGCATAGGGAGGCATTGTAAACCAGTGTGTTAGCCTTTTTATATCCTTCCTCACGCTGCTTTTAATAGCTATCGTCTTTAATAGGTTGTTTATAGTGCACTTAAACGTTTTTATTTTGCAGCTCACAAGCAATTGTACATTGATTTTTCTTTGACCGACTCTTACTTTAAATTTTAAAAAAATGAATTCTCTATTTTCCCTTCAGGCGCTGTGTGTGTGTAACTGCACCTCGATAGATTCTATTTTATAATGCAGAACAGGTCTGTTTGTTTGTTAAATCTTGAGAGGGTACCTTCTCGAACCCCATAGAGTTCACACAAACTGTTTTCAAATTTCAAAAAATGACATTTAAAAAAAAAAAAAAAATCGTAATCAAACTTTTTTTTTAGCTGGGACACCCTTTGAAATGTTTGAGGCTGTGACGAGCGCCCCGCCACGCCCACCGAGCCCCGCCCCGCTATGCCCCGCCCACCCAGTCCCGCCACGCCCACCCAGCCCCGCCCTGCACAGCCCCGCCCAGCGGATAGCGTCATACTTTGCTCTACCTCGCAGCCTGAAGAAACACTTACTTGTGGAAAGCACAGTATATGACGGAATTGCTTTCCCTCAGCCTAAGAGAAACATTTATGCGTGTGTAAAATAAAATATAGGACTTACATCTCAGACAGTGTCGATTCTAGAGCATAGCACACAGCGGGGCCCCAATTTAATTATGGAGGGGCACTTCAAGGGGTCTGCAGGGTTTTCACAGCTGATAAAACGCCCCACAGAAACAACTGTGTTAATTAAAATATAAGCAATCTGCAATGGCATAATGTGAAGGAAAACGGTATGGCGGGAAAACCACACGCACACAAAAGTCAAATAAATATATAAATAACATTTAAAAAAGACTTTAATGCGGACATTAAATGCTGGGTGAGATTGGAGCTGATTTAAGAAGATCGTATGCTACTTGAATTAAACTGGCGGTAAATATAAATTAAAAAAAAAAAAGATTACAAGGTGACCAATTCTAGACTGTCAGTCTCTTACTAAAAGTAATTTCACAAGACGGTGTTTTGAGTTACGAACTCACCTCACACCCGTTTACTCAATCAACAAAAACGCAAATAAACCGCCAGCCCAGTGGATCAAAAAGAGGATATTAAGAAAAAGCATACAAACTTTTACATGCTAGTTTGGAAAAACCGAGTGAAGAAATGATTGCATGTAATCTACCGAGCCAAAAGCAATCGCCAAACTTTTTTATCTACATTTTATTTGTAACTATATAGTATATGTGTCACAATGCGTGCGGCTTAGTAAGAAAACTTGCACCAAAAAAAATAGGATTTTTAAATGATTTTTATACAGACGGTTCGCTTCCACTCGACTTCCAAGTCTCACGAGAAAAAACGCGGCACTGCCTTTCAAAACAAGCCCAAAACAAGCGCGCCCCACTTTACAGTATGAGTGTTTATGCAAATTCCAAACCGCGACTCACGTTCCAAACCGCGACCCTCAAACAAGCCCAATCCCACTTATTATAAGCGGGCTTGGCAACTGTGCTTCCCACCAAACACATTCGTGTCGAAAACCTGTCACTCAAACTGCTTGCAGCGTGTGGTGGGCGGGGAGTAGGCGACGCTGTTAAGAATTTTCAGGTCAGGACAGTAGATGACTGGTCGACCTTTCCTATAACGTCACGGAACTCAACTTTCCATTGGCCCACATCTCATCAATCACTGCCCGCTCCGCTCCGCCCCCTCCCGCGTTCGAAGTGTCTCCTGGAACTTGTAGTCCGAGGACCCGCCGCCTTCATTCATTCCCTCCCACAGCGAAGACCTGAAAAACTACAACTCCCAACCACGACTTGGGACGCCATGATCCAAGAACAAGGGGCTATTTCAACACAAGCAAGAAGGGGCTGGTTTTGTATCGTTAAGAAGGGGTTCCCAAGGTTGCAGGATTTGAGGTTGGCTGTCGAGTTTGGGTACGTATCGCGTATATCTATTATTATTATAATTATTCTGTTATGCACGTTTGAATCGCTGAGCATGCGGACCGCTTTAGCTTCCGAAACCGCGATTCTGCAAGTATTATGCAACGCTGTAAACTCTGAAATGTATTTTATGTTTGCAGATCGGAGGAGTCCGTACTGTGCTGTTAACGGAAAAGAATCATTTGTAATTTTGCGTTATACACATTGGCGTTCGGTGTAGTCTAGTATTATATTACTATAATGCATTCCAGAATATTAATAATACATCATGCTGTGCACCCCGCTGTGTTGACTATTATTATTATTATTATTATTATTATTATTATTATTATTATTATTATAATAAAGATACATCTTTCACATCACAGGAACGTACACGCTTGAAGGCTAGCGAGTAAAACCACATCCACTCTCTGTCGCCTCACCGCTGTTTAGAATATATAGGGGTTAGTTACCCGTTAGAAGCTATGTATGTATGTATGCATGTATGTATGTATGTATGCATGCATGTATGTATGTATGTAATTACATGCATGTGGACGTTGCTTGCTCGCTGCGGCTTCGGGTTTAGATCATGCAATTCATAGCAAATATTATTGCGTTTTGTATCGTGTGTGTGTGTAGATTGTGAAACATGACCGTTAAGAAAAGGCGTCATTTAATATATAGATGTATTGTCCTCCTCAGACCCGAGGCGGGTCCCCTGGTTTATTTATTTGACTTTTTTGTAATATATATATATATATATACTGGATTTATTAAGAGACAGTTCATTATTATTATTTATTTATTGGCAGAAGCCCTTATCCAGGGCGACTTACAATTGTTACAAGATATCACATTATTTTTTACATACAATTACCCATTTATACAGTTGGGTTTTTACTGGAGCAATCTAGGTAAAGTACCTTGCTCAAGGGTACAGCAGCAGTGTCCCCACCTGGGATTGAACCCACGACCCTCCGGTCAAGAGTCCAGAGCCCTGACCGCTACTCCACACTGCTGCCCCGATGCACACGGCTCTTATGCTTCTCACTCAAGTTCTATGCAGAATTGGCGTGTGATGTCATGGCACATCCGCCATCTTGGTAAAGGAATGGGCCTGGCACGTTATGGATACATCTTAGGGGAACAAAATGTTTTCAGACAGAAGAAAAAAAAAAAAAATAGAAAACCCTTTTCAAATTCAAATATGTACCTTTTTAAAAAACAAACAAAAATCTGGAAGGGAAAACCTCTCCTCTTTCTCTCTGTTCCTCTTTCTCTCTCCCTCTTCCTCTTCCTCTCTCTCTCCTTCTGTTCCTCTTTCTCTCTCCCTCTTCCCCTCTCCTCCCCCTCTCTCTCTCTCTCTTTCCTCTCCTCCTCTCTCTCCCACTGGCTGTTTTGTCTGCCAAATAATATTGGTTGAGGACTTTGTCAATTCCACCTTTGACCTACTCCCTGTGTCCTGTGCCTGAACACACACAGAATAACCCTACCCCCTGTGCCCTGTGCCTGAATACACACAGAATAACCCTACCCCCTGTGCCCTGTGCCTGAACACACACAGAATAACCCTACCCCCTGTGCCCTGTGCCTGAATACACACAGAATAACCCTACCCCCTGTGCCCTGTGCCTGAATACACACAGAATAACCCTACCCCCTGTGCCCTGTGCCTGAATACACACAGAATAACCCTACCCCCTGTGCCCTGTGCCTGAATACACACAGAATAACCCTACCCCCTGTGCCTGAACACACACAGAATAACCCTACCCCCTGTGCCCTGTGCCTGAACACACACAGAATAACCCTACCCCTGTGCCCTGTGCCTGAATACACACAGAATAACCCTACCCCTGTGCCCTGTGCCTGAATACACACAGAATAACCCTACCCCTGTGCCCTGTGCCTGAATACACACAGAATAACCCTACCCCTGTGCCTGAATACACACAGAATAACCCTACCCCTGTGCCCTGTGCCTGAATACACACAGAATAACCCTACCCCTGTGCCCTGTGCCTGAATACACACAGAATAACCCTACCCCTGTGCCCTGTGCCTGAATACACACAGAATAACCCTACCCCTGTGCCCTGTGCCTGAATACACACAGAATAACCCTACCCCTGTGCCCTGTGCCTGAATACACACAGAATAACCCTACCCCCTGTGCCCTGTGCCTGAACACACACAGAATAACCCTACCCCCTGTGCCCTGTGCCTGAACACACACAGAATAACCCTACCCCCTGTGCCCTGTGCCTGAATACACACAGAGTAACCCTGGCTTCATGAAGTCGAATGAAACCTGCTGAATAATGTTACACGTTAACATACTGAATTACACACCAGCGCTTTGTAGTTTTCCATATACTTAACAGAAAAACTGACAAATTGAAAAAAAATCATTTTGTAGTTTCTTTGATTGCATGATGTTAAACAAAAGATCAAAATTATGTTCATGTAGTTATTTTTTTTTAATGATGTCTCAATCCTAAAATTCTAGGTGACGCAAAACTTTTGGCCAGGGCTGTAAAACTGCTTTTGGAGACAAAATAACATTCAATAGAGAACGTTGCTGATCAGCAGAATACATGACGTTGCCACGATGGGAATAGGACTCCCATTGCATAGCAGTTTGATCCATGCCTGGTTTTACAGCTCAAGCTACACCACCTGAGCTTGTTACCCATATCAATAGGTAATCAAGCTGGTTGTAAAACCAGGAGTGGATGCAACTGCTATGCAATGGGAGTCTTGGTGCCATCCCGGTTGATTTAACCCTTTGATGCATGAAATATTCAAAATCACTGGGGGGAGAGAAATAAAAAAAAAAGTTATTTTGAACAAATAATAAATATTTCTCATTGAAAGTCTTTCCAGTTAATTTCCATTGCTTTTATATGCGGGGAAACAATGGGATCCTCATATGATGTCCGTGAAAGGGTTAAGGAGACAGATAGCTCTTCTCTCTCTCTCTCTCTCTCTCTCTCTCTCTCTCTCTCTCTCTCTCTCATTACTGGTCTTTGTATTTGCATTCCTTATTTGCAAATGTTCCCCCCCCCCTGGGCCACGCAAATGAAGCTGCCTTCGCCCGGGGACAGCCGAAACTTTAACCTTTAACCCCTGGCTGACCCTTAACTGGGAGGCGTGACGCTACAATGATGTCACGGTACATGCGCTGAAAGCTGATTCGCTGCTCTTGCGACGCGCGGTGAGGTCAAATGATCGTTGCGTGACGGGGGTTCTTGAAAGCAGAACGTCGTTGTTAGAGTCGAGGAAGAGTGTGTATTCACACCAGCTTACTTTTCATTCAAGAGACACTGTGCTGTGGTCTTGTGTCCCAATGCAAACGATACAGACCTCTGTAATCTCAGCGCTAACCTCTCCTGTCCTCTATGCCGTTGATGCAGGTCTTAGTGTGTGTGCGTGTGTGTATTATCAGCACTAACCTCTCTTCTCCTCTATGCTGTTGTTGCAGGCCTCAGTGTGTGTGTGTGTGTGTGTGTGTGTGTGTATTATCAGCACTAACCTCTCCTCTATGCTGTTGTTGCAGGAATCGGTGTGTGTGCGCCTCTGTGTGTGTGTGTGCGCCTCTGTGTGTCTGTCTCAGTGTGTGTGTGTCTCAGTGTGTGTGTCTCTGTGTGTGTGTGCATACGTGTATTATCAGCACTAACCTCTCTTCTCTGGCTGCAGGTCTCAGTGTGTGTCTCAGTGTGTGTATTCACCTCTCCTCTCCTCTCTCCTCTGGCTGCAGGTCTCAGTGTGTGTCTCAGTGTGTGTATTCACCTCTCCTCTCCTCTCCTCTTCTCTGGTTGCAGGTCTCAGTGTGTGTCTCAGTGTGTGTATTCACCTCTCCTCTCCTCTCCTCTTCTCTGGCTGCAGGTCTCAGTGTGTGTCTCAGTGTGTGTATTCACCTCTCCTCTCCTCTCTCCTCTGGTTGCAGGTCTCAGTGTGTGTCTCAGTGTGTGTATTCACCTCTCCTCTCCTCTCCTCTTCTCTGGCTGCAGGTCTCAGTGTGTGTCTCAGTGTGTGTGTTCACCTCTCCTCTCCTCTCCTCTTCTCTGGTTGCATGTCTCAGTGTGTGTCTCAGTGTGTGTATTCACCTCTCCTCTCCTCTTCTCTGGTTGCAGGTCTCAGTGTGTGTATTCACCTCACCTCTCCTCTCCTCTGGCTGCAGGTCTCAGTGTGTGTCTCAGTGTGTGTATTCACCTCTCCTCTCCTCTCTCCTCTGGCTGCAGGTCTCAGTGTGTGTCTCAGTGTGTGTGTTCACCTCTCCTCTCCTCTCATCTCCTCTGGCTGCAGGTCTCAGTGTGTGTCTCAGTGTGTGTATTCACCTCTCCTCTCCTCTCTCCTCTGGCTGCAGGTCTCAGTGTGTGTCTCAGTGTGTGTGTTCACCTCTCCTCTCCTCTCATCTCCTCTGGCTGCAGGTCTCAGTGTGTGTCTCAGTGTGTGTATTCACCTCTCCTCTCATCTCCTCTGGTTGCAGGTCTCAGTGTGTGTCTCAGTGTGTGTATTCACCTCTCCTCTCCTCTTATCTCCTCTGGTTGCAGGTCTCAGTGTGTGTCTCAGTGTGTGTGTTCACCTCTCCTCTCCTCTTCTCTGGTTGCAGGTCTCAGTGTGTGTCTCAGTGTGTGTGTTCACCTCTCCTCTCCTCTTCTCTGGTTGCAGGTCTCAGTGTGTGTATTCTCCTCTCCTCTCCTCTGGTTGCAGGTCTCAGTGTGTGTCTCAGTGTGTGTATTAACCTCTCCTCTCCTCTCCTCTCCTCTGGTTGCAGGTCTCAGTGTGTGTCTCAGTGTGTGTATTCACCTCTCCTCTCCTCTCCTCTGGTTACAGGTCTCAGTGTGTGTCTCAGTGTGTGTATTCACCTCTCCTCTCCTCTCCTCTCCTCTGGTTGCAGGTCTCAGTGTGTGTCTCAGTGTGTGTATTCACCTCTCCTCTCCTCTCCTCTGGTTGCAGGTCTCAGTGTGTGTCTCAGTGTGTGTATTCACCTCTCCTCTCCTCTCCTCTCCTCTGGTTGCAGGTCTCAGTGTGTGTCTCAGTGTGTGTATTCACCTCTCCTCTCCTCTTCTCTGGTTGCAGGTCTCAGTGTGTGTATTCTCCTCTCCTCTCCTCTCCTCTGGTTGCAGGTCTCAGTGTGTGTCTCAGTGTGTGTATTCACCTCTCCTCTCCTCTCCTCTCCTCTGGTTGCAGGTCTCAGTGTGTGTCTCAGTGTGTGTATTCACCTCTCCTCTCCTCTGGTTGCAGGTCTCAGTGTGTGTATTCACCTCTCCTCTCCTCTGGTTGCAGGTCTCAGTGTGTGTCTCAGTGTGTGTATTCACCTCTCCTCTCCTCTGGTTGCAGGTCTCAGTGTGTGTCTCAGTGTGTGTATTCACCTCTCCTCTCCTCTGGTTGCAGGTCTCAGTGTGTGTCTCAGTGTGTGTATTCACCTCTCCTCTCCTCTGGTTGCAGGTCTCAGTGTGTGTCTCAGTGTGTGTATTCACCTCTCCTCTCCTCTCCTCTGGTTGCAGGTCTCAGTGTGTGTATTCACCTCTCCTCTCCTCTGGTTGCAGGTCTCAGTGTGTGTATTCACCTCTCCTCTCCTCTGGTTGCAGGTCTCAGTGTGTGTCTCAGTGTGTGTATTCACCTCTCCTCTCCTCTCCTCTGGTTGCAGGTCTCAGTGTGTGTCTCAGTGTGTGTATTAACCTCTCCTCTCCTCTTCTCTGGTTGCAGGTCTCAGTGTGTGTATTAACCTCTCCTCTCCTCTCCTCTCCTCTGGTTGCAGGTCTCAGTGTGTGTATTCACCTCTCCTCTCCTCTCCTCTGGTTGCAGGTCTCAGTGTGTGTCTCAGTGTGTGTATTAACCTCTCCTCTCCTCTTCTCTGGTTGCAGGTCTCAGTGTGTGTATTCACCTCTCCTCTCCTCTGGTTGCAGGTCTCAGTGTGTGTCTCAGTGTGTGTATTAACCTCTCCTCTCCTCTCCTCTGGTTGCAGGTCTCAGTGTGTGTATTGACCTCTCCTCTCCTCTCCTCTGGCTGCAGGTCTCAGTGTGTGTCTCAGTGTGTGTATTCACCTCTCCTCTCCTCTCCTCTCCTCTCCTCTGGCTGCAGGTCTGGGACGGCAGGGCGTTTGGATTGTGGTATTATCAGCAGTGTCCGGGAGTGTCACTCTCATGCTCTGCCTGCTTCTCTAGTCCCCCTCTCCCCTGCTCCATGCTGGGCTCCAGCGCCCTCTCCTCTTTCCCGATGACTGCCTGGATCATTCTCCCCGTCAGCCTGTCTGCCTTCTCCATCACCGGGATATGGATTGTGTGAGTACAGCACCCACGGCTTCACAGGCCGCAGCCCACAATCAAGCAACCCGCGCTGAGGGCATTTCTGTGTGTTCAGGGATGGGAATAAGACTCCGTTGTGTGATCCATTCCTGGTTTTACTTTGAGTTAATAATCAGACACACCTGAGCTTGTTTCCTAGACACACTGGGGCTGATCAAGCTGGTAGTAAAACCTGGAATGGGTGACACTGCTGTGCAATAGGACTCTGATTCCCATCCCTGTTGTTTAATTAATTTAGAGCGTTCTGAGCTAATAAAAAAATTTCCGTAAAATCTTCCCACAGCTACACTCAAGGGCTCAAATGTTCTGATTTGGAAGATAAGCAGCTATGAAACACGTGTGTATTCGAAACGATAATATAGGAGGCTGTGTGGTCCAGTGGTTAAAGAAAAGGGCTTGTAACCAGGAGGTCCCCGGTTCAAATCCCACCTCAGCCACTGACTCATTGTGTGACCCTGAGCAAGTCACTTCACCTCCTTGTGCTCCGTCTTTCGGGTGAGACGTAATTGTAAGTGACTCTGCAGCTGATGCATAGTTCACACACCCTAGTCTCTGTAAGTCGCCTTGGATAAAGGCTTCTGCTAAATAAACAAATAATAATAATAATAATGATATCTGGTGTCACTGTAGGTTAAAGAAATAAGCAACAGCAGTTCTGGAAATGCTGAGAAACTTTCTTCGCTCTCCTCCCAGCGATTCCTGGCATCACATCTCCTGTTAGGAGGAGAGGCGGGTATTTGGACTGATGCCAATGCATTCTTCAAAAGTCTACTTTTGAACTTCCTGTGCTCGCCAAGCAGGCAGTCGACACACCAGCCTGTATCGCTGTTAATAATTCTTTTTAAAGGAATGCATTTTAACTTGAGCGTTCTAGCTTCGGAGAACCCTGCTTCGTGAAATAAGGTTCGATCGATTTTACAGCTGAGGCCAAAACTTGTGCATCACCAATTGAGACTTAAAGATTAAATAAAAAATTTAAAAAACTATGAACATAATTTAGATCTTTTAATTAACACCATGGAATCAAAGAAACTACAAAATGATATCGCAAATCTACCGGAAGCCATGATAGTAGTACAGTAGTTTATTACTTATTTCTTAGCAGACGCCCTTATCCAGGGCTTACTTACAATTGTTACAAGATATCACATTATTTTTACATACAGTTACCCATTTATACAGTTGGGTTTTACTGGAGCAATCTAGGTAAAGTACCTTGCTCAAGGGTACAGCAGCAGTGTCCCCACCTGGGATTGAACCCACGACCCTCGGTCAAGAGTCCAGAGCCCTAACCACTAGTCCACACTGCTGCCCAGTAGTATTTCATGTGAGATTTCAAATGTCACATTTTTCAATTTGTATTGAAGTATCTGGAAAACTCCAAAGTGGTGTGCGATTCAATATGTTAATGTTATTCAGCAGGTTTCATTCGACTTTATGAAGCAAAATTAGTTCATTCTATATAGAGGGGGGTGCAAAACATTTGGCCAGCGCTGCAGACATTAGACCCTAAGATTTCTTTCAGTTCTGTAATCGTGTGAGTCTTTATTAGGCTTCTGGAAAAACTGGACTGGCTCACACTGCTCTGAAATGGGAGTTATTATTATTATTATTATAATTATTATTATTATTATTATTATTATCACAGAATGAAGGTAAAACCTGGACTGACTCACACTGCTCTGTAATTACTGATCGTGTCTCTCTCTCTCTCTCTCTCTCTCTCTCTCTCTCTCTCTCTCTGCAGCTATGCTATGGCAGTAATGAACCATCACGTTTGTCCTGTAGAGAACTGGTGAGAATAATTTTTTTTTTTACGTGCGTGCGTGCGTGCGTGCGTGCGTGCGTGCGTGTGTGTGTGTGTTGGTTCACATCAAAACACAATACTAATGTCTAACATGGAAAAACCAAGGGGTCACCGAGGGTCTCCCCTGGTAAAGGCACGCCGCGTGACGTGCAGGGGAGTCGCACACTCAGGGGAGCGAGGGGTCCCCGAGGGTCTCCCTGGTAAAGGCACGCCGCGTGGCGTGCAGGGGGAGTCACACACTCAGGGGAGCGCAGGGGTCCCCGAGGGTCTCCCTGGTAAAGACACGGCCGCGTGACGTGCAGGGGAGTCACACACTCAGGGGAGCGCAGGGGTCCCCGAGGGTCTCCCCTGGTAAAGGCACGGCCGCGTGGCGTGCAGGGGGAGTCACACACTCAGGGGAGCAGGGGTCCCCGAGGGTCTCCCCTGGTAAAGGCACGGCCGCATGGCGTGCAGGGGGAGTCACACACTCAGGGG
>JAGXEW010000128.1:75144-108493 GCA_030684275.1 Acipenser oxyrinchus oxyrinchus | reverse complement strand
CCCCTGAGTGTGTGACTCCCCCTGCACGCCACGGCCGTGCCTTTACCAGGGGAGACCCTCGGGGACCCCTGCGCTCCCCTGAGTGTGTGACTCCCCCCTGCACGTCACGCGGCCGTGCCTTTACCAGGGGAGACCCTCGGGGACCCCTGCGCTCCCCTGAGTGTGTGACTCCCCCCTGCACGTCATGCGGCCGTGCCTTTACCAGGGGAGACCCTCGGGGACCCCTGCGCTCCCCTGAGTGTGTGACTCCCCCCTGCACGTCACGCGGCCGTGCCTTTACCAGGGGAGACCCTCGGGGACCCCTGCGCTCCCCTGAGTGTGTGACTCCCCCCTGCACGTCACGCGGCCGTGTCTTTACCAGGGGAGACCCTCGGGGACCCCTGCGCTCCCCTGAGTGTGCGACTCCCCCTGCACGTCACGCGGCGTGTCTTTACCAGGGAGACCCTCGGTGACCCCTCGCTCCCCTGAGTGTGCGACTCCCCCCCTGCACACCACGCGGCCGTGTCTTTACCAGGGGAGACCCTCGGTGACCCCTTGGTTTTTCCATGTTAGACATTAGTATTGTGTTTAGATGTGAACCAACACACACACACACACACACACACACACACACACACACACACATGCACGTAAAAAAAAAAATTATTCTCACCAGTTCTCTACAGGACAAACGTGATGGTTCATTACTGCCATAGCATAGCTGCAGAGAGAGAGAGAGACACGATCAGTAATTACACAGCAGTGTGAGTCAGTCCAGGTTTTACCTTCATTCTGTGATAATAATAATAATAATAATAATAATAATAATAAATATAATAATAATAACTCCCATTTCAGAGCAGTGTGAGCCAGTCCAGTTTTTCCAGAAGCCTAATAAAGACTCACATGATTACAGAACTGAAAGAAATCTTAGGGTCTAATGTCTGCAGCGCTGGCCAAATGTTTTGCATCCCCCTCTATATAGAATGAACTAATTTAGCTTCATAAAGTCGAATGAAACCTGCTGAATAACATTAACATATTGAATCGCACACCACTTTGGAGTTTTCCAGATACTTCAATACAAATTGAAAAATGTGACATTTCGAAATCTCACATGAAATACTACTGGGCAGCAGTGTGGACTAGTGGTTAGGGCTCTGGACTCTTGACCGGAGGGTCGTGGGTTCAATCCCAGGTGGGGGACACTGCTGCTGTACCCTTGAGCAAGGTACTTTACCTAGATTGCTCCAGTAAAAACCCAACTGTATAAATGGGGAATTGTATGTAAAAATAATGTGATATCTTGTAACAATTGTAAGTCGCCCTGGATAAGGGCGTCTGCTAAGAAATAAGTAATAAACTACTGTACTACTATCATGGCTTCCGGTAGATTTGCGATATCATTTTGTAGTTTCTTTGATTCCATGGTGTTAATTAAAAGATCTAAATTATGTTCATAGTTTTTTTTAATTTTTTTTAATTTAATCTTTAAGTCTCAATTGGTGATGCACAAGTTTTGGCCTCAGCTGTAAAATCGATCGAACCTTATTTCACGAAGCAGGGTTCTCCGAAGCTAGAACGCTCAAGTTAAAATGCATTCCTTTAAAAAGAATTATTAACAGCGATACAGGCTGGTGTGTCGACTGCCTGCTTGGCGAGCACAGGAAGTTCAAAAGTAGACTTTTGAAGAATGCATTGGCATCAGTCCAAATACCCGCCTCTCCTCCTAACAGGAGATGTGATGCCAGGAATCGCTGGGAGGAGAGCGAAGAAAGTTTCTCAGCATTTCCAGAACTGCTGTTGCTTATTTCTTTAACCTACAGTGACACCAGATATCATTATTATTATTTGTTTATTTAGCAGATGCCTTTATCCAAGGCGACTTACAGAGACTAGGGTGTGTGAACTATGCATCAGCTGCAGAGTCACTTACAACTACGTCTCACCCGAAAGACGGAGCACAAGGAGGTGAAGTGACTTGCTCAGGGTCACACAATGAGTCAGTGGCTGAGGTGGGATTTGAACCGGGGACCTCCTGGTTACAAGCCCTTTTCTTTAACCACTGGACCACACAGCCTCCTATATCATCGTTTCGAATACACACGTGTTTCATAGCTGCTTTTGCTTTCAAATCAGAACATTTGAGCCCTTGAGTGTAGCTGTGGGAAGATTTTACGGAAATTTTTTAATTAGCTCAGAACGCTCTAAATTAATTAAACAACAGGGATGGGAATCAGAGTCCTATTGCACAGCAGTGTCACCCATTCCAGGTTTTACTACCAGCTTGATCAGCCCACAGTGTGTCTAGGTAACAAGCTCAGGTGTGTCTGATTATTAAGCTCACAGTGAAACCAGGAGCGGATCAAACTGCTATGGACGGAGTCTCATTTCCATCCCTGTGATGATAGCCAACATTATTATTACAGGGATGGGAATCAGACTCCTATTCCACAGCAGTGTCACCCAGTCCAGGTTTTACTACCAGCTTGATCAGCCCCAGTGTGTCTAGGAAACAAGCTCAGGTGTGTCTGATTAAACTCAAAAGTAAAACCAGGAATGGATCACACAACGGAGTCTTATTCCCATCCCTGAACACACAGAAATGCCCTCAGCGGGTTGCTTGATTGTGGGCTGCGGCCGTGAAGCCGTGGGTGCTGTACTCACACGATCCATATCCCGGTGATGGAAAAGGCAGACAGGCTGACGGGGAGAATGATCCAGGCAGTCATCAGGAAAGAGGAGAGGGGCGCGGAGCCCGAGCATGGAGCAGGGGAGAGGGGGACTAGAGAAGCAGGCAGAGCATGAGAGTGACACTGCTGATAATACCACAATCCAAACGCCCTGCCGTCCCAGACCTGCAGCCAGAGGAGAGGAGAGGAGAGGAGAGGTGAATACACACACTGAGACACACACTGAGACCTGCAACCAGAGGAGAGGAGAGGTGAATACACACACTGAGACACACACTGAGACCTGCAACCAGAGGAGAGGAGAGGTGAATACACACACTGAGACACACACTGAGACCTGCAACCAGAGGAGAGGAGAGGTGAATACACACACTGAGACCTGCAACCAGAGGAGAGGAGAGGTGAATACACACACTGAGACACACACTGAGACCTGCAACCAGAGGAGAGGAGAGGTGAATACACACACTGAGACCTGCAACCAGAGGAGAGGAGAGGAGAGGAGAGGTGAATACACACACTGAGACACACACTGAGACCTGCAACCAGAGGAGAGGAGAGGTGAATACACACACTGAGACACACACTGAGACCTGCAACCAGAGGAGAGGAGAGGTGAATACACACACTGAGACACACACTGAGACCTGCAACCAGAGGAGAGGAGAGGAGAGGAGAGGTGAATACACACACTGAGACACACACTGAGACCTGCAACCAGAGGAGAGGAGAGGTGAATACACACACTGAGACACACACTGAGACCTGCAACCAGAGGAGAGGAGAGGTGAATACACACACTGAGACACACACTGAGACCTGCAACCAGAGGAGAGAGGAGAGGTGAATACACACACTGAGACACACACTGAGACCTGCAACCAGAGGAGAGGAGAGGTGAATACACACACTGAGACACACACTGAGACCTGCAACCAGAGGAGAGGAGAGGTGAATACACACACTGAGACACACACTGAGACCTGCAACCAGAGGAGATGAGAGGAGAGGAGAGGTGAATACACACACTGAGACACACACTGAGACCTGCAACCAGAGGAGAGGAGAGGAGAGGTGAATACACACACTGAGACACACACTGAGACCTGCAACCAGAGGAGAGGAGAGGAGAGGAGAGGTGAATACACACACTGAGACACACACTGAGACCTGCAACCAGAGGAGATGAGAGGAGAGGAGAGGTGAATACACACACTGAGACACACACTGAGACCTGCAACCAGAGGAGAGGAGAGGAGAGGTGAATACACACACTGAGACCTGCAACCAGAGAAGAGGAGAGGAGAGGTGAATACACACACTGAGACACACACTGAGACCTGCAACCAGAGAAGATGAGAGGAGAGGAGAGGTGAATACACACACTGAGACACACACTGAGACCTGCAACCAGAGGAGAGGAGAGGAGAGGTGAATACACACACTGAGACACACACTGAGACCTGCAACCAGAGGAGATGATGGGAGAGGTGAATACACACACTGAGACACACACTGAGACCTGCAGCCAGAGAAGAGGAGAGGAGAGGAGAGGTGAATACACACACTGAGACACACACTGAGACCTGCAACCAGAGAAGAGGAGAGGAGAGGAGAGGTGAATACACACACTGAGACACACACTGAGACCTGCAACCAGAGGAGAGAGGAGAGGAGAGGAGAGGTGAATACACACAGAGACCTGCAGCCAGAGGAGAGAGGAGAGGAGAGGTGAATACACACACTGAGACACACACTGAGACCTGCAGCCAGAGAAGAGAGGTTAGTGCTGATAATACACGTATGCACACACACACAGAGACACACACACTGAGACACACACACACTGAGACAGACACACAGAGGCGCACACACACACACAGAGGCGCACACACACCGATTCCTGCAACAACAGCATAGAGGAGAGGTTAGTGCTGATAATACACACACACACACACACACACACACTGAGGCCTGCAACAACAGCATAGAGGAGAAGAGAGGTTAGTGCTGATAATACACACACACACACACTAAGACCTGCATCAACGGCATAGAGGACAGGAGAGGTTAGCGCTGAGATTACAGAGGTCTGTATCGTTTGCATTGGGACACAAGACCACAGAACAACGCTTTGCAGTTCAAGTGTCTCTTGAATGAAAAGTAAGCTGGTGTGAATACACACTCTTCCTCGACTCTAACAACGACGTTCTGCTTTCAAGAACCCCGTCCACGCAACGATCATTTGACCTCACCGCGTCGCAAGAGCAGCGAATCAGCTTTCAGCGCATGTACCGTGACATCATTGTAGCGCCACGCCTCCCAGTTAAGGGTCAGCCAGGGTTAAAGGTTAAAGTTTCGGCTGTCCCGGCGAAGGCAGCTTCATTTGCGTGGCCCAGGGGGGGGGGAACATTTGCAAATAAGGAATGCAAATACAAAGACCAGTAATATGAGAGAGAGAGAGAGAGAGAGAGAGAGAGAGAGAGAGAGAGAGAGAGAGAGAGAGAAGAGCTATCTGTCTCCTTAACCCTTTCACGGACATCATATGAGGGTCCCATTTTTTCCCTGCATATAAAAGCAATGCAAATTAACTGGAAAGACTTTCAAGGAGAAATATTTATTATGTGTTCAAAATTACTTTTTTTTTTTCTCTCCCCCCAGTGATTTTGAATATTTCATGCATCAAAGGGTTAAATCAACCGGGCTGGCACCAAGACTCCCATTGCATAGCAGTTGCATCCACTCCTGGTTTTACGACCAGCTTGATTACCTATTGATATGGGTAACAAGCTCAGGTGGTGTAGCTTGAGCTGTAAAACCAGGCATGGATCAAACTGCTATGCAATGGGAGTCCTATTCCCATCGTGGCAACGTTATGTATTCTGCTGATCAGGGACGTTCTCTATTGAATGTTATTTTGTCTCCAAAAGCAGTTTTACAGCCCTGGCTAAAAGTTTTGCATCACCTAGAATTATAGGATTGAAACATCATTAAAAAAAAAATAACTACATGAACATAATTTTGATCTTTTGTTTAACATCATGCAATCAAAGAAACTACAAAATGATTTTTTTTCAATTTGTCAGTTTTTCTGTTAAGTATATGGAAAACTACAAAGCGCTGGTGTGTAATTCAGTATGTTAACGTGTAACATTATTCAGCAGGTTTCATTCGACTTCATGAAGCCAGGGTTACTCTGTGTGTATTCAGGCACAGGGCACAGGGGTAGGGTTATTCTGTGTGTGTTCAGGCACAGGGCACAGGGGTAGGGTTATTCTGTGTGTATTCAGGCACAGGGCACAGGGGGTAGGGTTATTCTGTGTGTATTCAGGCACAGGGCACAGGGGTAGGGTTATTCTGTGTGTATTCAGGCACAGGGCACAGGGGTAGGGTTATTCTGTGTGTATTCAGGCACAGGGCACAGGGGTAGGGTTATTCTGTGTGTATTCAGGCACAGGGCACAGGGGTAGGGTTATTCTGTGTGTATTCAGGCACAGGGGGTAGGGTTATTCTGTGTGTATTCAGGCACAGGGCACAGGGGTAGGGTTATTCTGTGTGTATTCAGGCACAGGGCACAGGGGTAGGGTTATTCTGTGTGTATTCAGGCACAGGGCACAGGGGTAGGGTTATTCTGTGTGTATTCAGGCACAGGGCACAGGGGTAGGGTTATTCTGTGTGTATTCAGGCACAGGGCACAGGGGTAGGGTTATTCTGTGTGTGTTCAGGCACAGGGCACAGGGGTAGGGTTATTCTGTGTGTGTTCAGGCACAGGCACAGGGGTAGGGTTATTCTGTGTGTATTCAGGCACAGGGCACAGGGGGTAGGGTTATTCTGTGTGTATTCAGGCACAGGGCACAGGGGTAGGGTTATTCTGTGTGTATTCAGGCACAGGGCACAGGGGTAGGGTTATTCTGTGTGTGTTCAGGCACAGGACACAGGGAGTAGGTCAAAGGTGGAATTGACAAAGTCCTCAACCAATATTATTTGGCAGACAAAACAGCCAGTGGGAGAGAGAGGAGGAGAGGAAGAGAGAGAGAGAGAGAGAGGGGGGAGGAGAGGGGAAGAGGGAGAGAGAAAGAGGAACAGAAGGAGAGAGAGAGGAAGAGGAAGAGGGAGAGAGAAAGAGGAACAGAGAGAAAGAGGAGAGGTTTTCCCTTCCAGATTTAGAGGTTTTCATGTTTCTGCTCAGAGCAATCTGGAGGTAAGAAACGGGTAGAAGGTTTTAGTTTTTTTTTTTGTTTGTTTTTTAAAAAGGTACATATTTGAATTTGAAAAGGGTTTTCTATTTTTTTTTTTTCTTCTGTCTGAAAACAATTTTGTTCCCCTAAGATGTATCCATAACGTGCCAGGCCCATTCCTTTACCAAGATGGCGGATGTGCCATGACATCACACGCCAATTCTGCATAGAACTTGAGTGAGAGGCATAAGAGCCGTGTGCATAGGGGCAGCAGTGTGAAGTAGTGGTTAGGGGCTCTGGACTCTTGACCGGAGGGTCGTGGGTTCAATCCCAGGTGGGGGACACTGCTGCTGTACCCTTGAGCAAGGTGCTTTACCTAGATTGCTCCAGTAAAAACCCAACTGTATAAATGGGGAATTGTATGTAAAAATAATATGATATCTTGTAACAATTGTAAGTCGCCCTGGATAAGGGTGTCTGCTAAGAAATAAATAATAATAATGAACTGTCTCTTAATAAATCCAGTATATATATATATATATATATATATATATATATATATATATATATATATATATACACACATACACTTGTATATATATATATATATTACAAAAAGTCAAATAAATAAACCAGGGGACCGGCCTCGGGTCTGAGGAGGACAATACATCTACACATTAAATGACGCCTTTTCTTAACGGTCATGTTTCACAATCTACACACACACACACATTTTATATATATATATATATATATATATATATATATATACACATACACACACACACACACACACGATACAAAACGCAATAATATTTGCTATGAATTGCATGATCTAAACCCGAAGCCGCAGCGAGCAACCAACGTCCACATGCATGTACATACATACATACATACATACATACATACATACATACATACATACATACATACATACATGCATGCATACATACATACATAGCTAGCTTCTAACGGGTAACTAACCCCTATATATTCTAAACAGCGGTGAGGCGACAGAGAGTGGATGTGGTTTTACTCGCTAGCCTTCAAGCGTGTACGTTCCTGTGATGTGAAAGATGTATCTTTATTATTATTATAATAATAATAATAATAATAATAATAATAATAATAATAATAATAGTCAACACAGCGGGGTGCACAGCATGATGTATTATTAATATTCTGGAATGCATTATAGTAATATAATACTAGACTACACCGAACGCCAATGTGTATAACGCAAAATTACAAATGATTCTTTTCCGTTAACAGCACAGTACGGACTCCTCCGATCTGCAAACATAAAATACATTTCAGAGTTTACAGCGTTGCATAATACTTGCAGAATCGCGGTTTCGGAAGCTAAAGCGGTCCGCATGCTCAGCGATTCAAACGTGCATAACAGAATAATTATAATAATAATAGATATACGCGATACGTACCCAAACTCGACAGCCAACCTCAAATCCTGCAACCTTGGGAACCCCTTCTTAACGATACAAAACCAGCCCCTTCTTGCTTGTGTTGAAATAGCCCCTTGTTCTTGGATCATGGCGTCCCAAGTCGTGGTTGGGAGTTGTAGTTTTCAGGTCTTCGCTGTGGGAGGGAATGAATGAAGGCGGCGGGTCCTCGGACTACAAGTTCCAGGAGACACTTCGAACGCGGGAGGGGCGGAGCGGAGCGGGCAGTGATTGATGAGATGTGGGCCAATGGAAAGTTGAGTTCCGTGACGTTATAGGAAAGGTCGACCAGTCATCTACTGTCCTGACCTGAACATTCTTAACAGCGTCGCCTACTCCCCGCCCACCACACGCTGCAAGCAGTTTGAGTGACAGGTTTTCGACACGAATGTGTTTGGTGGGAAGCACAGTTGCCAAGCCCGCTTATAATAAGTGGGATTGGGCTTGTTTGAGGGTCGCGGTTTGGAACGTGAGTCGCGGTTTGGAATTTGCATAAACACTCATACTGTAAAGTGGGGCGCGCTTGTTTTGGGCTTGTTTTGAAAGGCAGTGCCGCGTTTTTTTTCTCGTGAGACTTGGAAGTCGAGTGGAAGCGAACCGTCTGTATAAAAATCATTTAAAAAATCCTATTTTTTTTTTTGGTGCAAGTTTTCTTACTAAGCCGCACGCATTGTGACACATATACTATATAGTTACAAATAAAATGTAGATAAAAAAAGTTTGGCGATTGCTTTTGGCTCGGTAGATTACATGCAATCATTTCTTCACTCGGTTTTTCCAAACTAGCATGTAAAAGTGTGTATGCTTTTCTTAATATCCTCTTTTTGATCCACTGGGCTGGCGGTTTATTTGCGTTTTTGTTGATTGAGTAAACGGGTGTGAGGTGAGTTCGTAACTCAAAACACCGTCTTGTGAAATTACTTTTAGTAAGAGACTGACAGTCTAGAATTGGTCACCTTGTAATCTTTTTTTTTTTTAATTTATATTTACCGCCAGTTTAATTCAAGTAGCATACGATCTTCTTAAATCAGCTCCAATCTCACCCAGCATTTAATGTCCGCATTAAAGTCTTTTTTAAATGTTATTTATATATTTATTTGACTTTTGTGTGCGTGTGGTTTTCCCGCCATACCGTTTTCCTTCACATTATGCCATTGCAGATTGCTTATATTTTAATTAACACAGTTGTTTCTGTGGGGCGTTTTATCAGCTGTGAAAACCCTGCAGACCCCTTGAAGTGCCCCTCCATAATTAAATTGGGGCCCCGCTGTGTGCTATGCTCTAGAATCGACACTGTCTGAGATGTAAGTCCTATATTTTATTTTACACACGCATAAATGTTTCTCTTAGGCTGAGGGAAAGCAATTCCGTCATATACTGTGCTTTCCACAAGTAAGTGTTTCTTCAGGCTGCGAGGTAGAGCAAAGTATGACGCTATCCGCTGGGCGGGGCTGTGCAGGGCGGGGCTGGGTGGGCGTGGCGGGACTGGGTGGGCGGGGCATAGCGGGGCGGGGCTCGGTGGGCGTGGCGGGGCGCTCGTCACAGCCTCAAACATTTCAAAGGGTGTCCCAGCTAAAAAAAAAGTTTGATTACGATTTTTTTTTTTTTTAAATGTCATTTTTGAAATTTGAAAACAGTTTGTGTGAACTCTATGGGGTTCGAGAGGTACCCTCTCAAGATTTAACAAACAAACAGACCTGTTCTGCATTATAAAATAGAATCTATCGAGGTGCAGTTACACACACACAGCGCCTGAAGGGAAAATAGAGAATTCATTTTTTAAAATTTAAAGTAAGAGTCGGTCAAAGAAAAATCAATGTACAATTGCTTGTGAGCTGCAAAATAAAAACGTTTAAGTGCACTATAAACAACCTATTAAAGACGATAGCTATTAAAAGCAGCGTGAGGAAGGATATAAAAAGGCTAACACACTGGTTTACAATGCCTCCCTATGCTTTACCAGACCTCTCTGTGCTTTACAATGCCTCCCTATGCTTTACCAGACCTCTCTGTGCTTTACAATGCTTCCCTATGCTTTACCAGACCTCTCTGTGCTTTACAATGCTTCCCTATGCTTTACCAGACCTCTCTGTGCTTTACAATGCCTCCCTATGCTTTACCAGACCTCTCTGTGCTTTACAATGCTTCCCTATGCTTTACCAGACCTCTCTGTGCTTTACAATGCTTCCCTATGCTTTACCAGACCTCTCTGTGCTTTACAATGCTTCCCTATGCTTTACCAGACCTCTCTGTGCTTTACAATGCTTCCCTATGCTTTACCAGACCTCTCTGTGCTTTACAATGCTTCCCTATGCTTTACCAGACCTCTCTGTGCTTTACAATGCTTCCCTATGCTTTACCAGACCTCTCTGTGCTTTACAATGCTTCCCTATGCTTTACCAGACCTCTCTGTGCTTTACAATGCTTCCCTATGCTTTACCAGACCTCTCTGTGCTTTACAATGCTTCCCTGTGCTTTACCAGACCTCTCTGTGCTTTACAATGCTTCCCTATGCTTTACCAGACCTCTCTGTGCTTTACAATGCCTCCCTATGCTTTACCAGACCTCTCTGTGCTTTACAATGCTTCCCTATGCTTTACCAGACCTCTCTGTGCTTTACAATGCTTCCCTATGCTTTACCAGACCTCTCTGTGCTTTACAATGCTTCCCTATGCTTTACCAGACCTCTCTGTGCTTTACAATGCTTCCCTATGCTTTACCAGACCTCTCTGTGCTTTACAATGCTTCCCTATGCTTTACCAGACCTCTCTGTGCTTTACAATGCTTCCCTATGCTTTACCAGACCTCTCTGTGCTTTACAATGCTTCCCTATGCTTTACCAGACCTCTCTGTGCTTTACAATGCTTCCCTATGCTTTACCAGACCTCTCTGTGCTTTACAATGCTTCCCTATGCTTTACCAGACCTCTCTGTGCTTTACAATGCTTCCCTATGCTTTACCAGACCTCTCTGTGCTTTACAATGCTTCCCTATGCTTTACCAGACCTCTCTGTGCTTTACAATGCTTCCCTATGCTTTACCAGACCTCTCTGTGCTTTACAATGCTTCCCTATGCTTTACCAGACCTCTCTGTGCTTTACAATGCTTCCCTATGCTTTACCAGACCTCTCTGTGCTTTACAATGCTTCCCTATGCTTTACCAGACCTCTCTGTGCTTTACAATGCTTCCCTATGCTTTACCAGACCTCTCTGTGCTTTACAATGCTTCCCTATGCTTTACCAGACCTCTCTGTGCTTTACAATGCTTCCCTATGCTTTACCAGACCTCTCTGTGCTTTACAATGCTTCCCTATGCTTTACCAGACCTCTCTGTGCTTTACAATGCTTCCCTATGCTTTACCAGACCTCTCTGTGCTTTACAATGCTTCCCTATGCTTTACCAGACCTCTCTGTGCTTTACAATGCTTCCCTATGCTTTACCAGACCTCTCTGTGCTTTACAATGCTTCCCTATGCTTTACCACACCTCTCTGTGCTTTACAATGCTTCCCTATGCTTTACCAGACCTCTCTGTGCTTTACAATGCTTGCCTGTGCTTTACCAGACCTCTCTGTGCTTTACAATGCTTGCCTGTGCTTTACCAGACCTCTCTGTGCTTTACAATGCTTCCCTATGCTTTACCAGACCTCTGTTTTACAATGCTTGCCTATGCTTTACCAGACCTCTCTGTGCTTTACAATGCGTCCCTATGCTTTACCAGACCTCTCTGTGTTTTACAATGCTTGCCTATGCTTTACCAGACCTCTCTGTGCTTTACAATGCGTCCCTATGCTTTACCAGACCTCTCTGTGCTTTACAATGCTTGCCTGTGCGTTCACTGTACATTCACTTTGATAAGGGTGATGAGGCTGTAAACTGTGCTGATGAGACACTCGTTGAACGCAGTAACATTTGAAACGTCTTAGTTCAATATACTTATATTTAATAAACTTATTAAAAAGTGGACAAACTCAGAAGGAAGAGCACTTTATTTTTTTTTGGCAGGTAATAAGTGATGAAATAAAAATAGCAGGACCCCCCCCAAACAAAACAGAATACAGATTTTGAATTTATTGAATATATTTAATGTATAGAACAGTATCATGTCAAAATCGCCATTTCAGTACATTGATCAGTTTATTACACACACCACAATGTTATTAATAGATTATGAATAATGGACACATTATTAATAAAGCATTAGCACTGTGGGATTTGATCACCCCATACCCTGATAAGCCACATCTGGATTTTAGAGCATTTTACAGCACCCTTAGATTGCATCCACCACGCATACTGAGAGCTAGTACTGGGTATCGTGTTTTAAATTGAAGTTATAGTTTTGCTCTAAGGTCCACTCATTTTAGAGGTTATCTTGGGGCAGCAAAGGTCAGGTTACTGGCTTCCCCAAGCTGCATAATGCTCTAAAATCCACGGTTTATCTCGACTGTGTATAGATTGACTAAATAACCTTCTGTAACGTTTTGAAGGTATTTACAGAAACATCTGTGTGTGTTCTCCCTATAAAAATGTACTGCTGTATTTTTGCAAAGTCATTTTGCACTGGCCTATGCCTTTCCTATGGTTATATATATACTCTGCATCTACCAGAGTTTGCCATGTTTATTAATATGCTTTACCACACCTCTCTGTGCTTTATTTCACTTTACTACGTTTTTACTACCAGAGACTTTTATAAGGGTGTGTGCTGGAAGATTACAGCTTTATTGTATTCTACAGGCAAAATAATGCACAAATATCTAACATCTCTTCACAGCTTATTCTTAGCAGCAATATGATAAGTTTTCTAAAAGTTTAAATAAATTCCTCACAAATTATCTATAATTATCAAGAACAAACTTTTATATGATCTAATATATATATATATATATATATATATATATATATATATATATATATATATATATATATATATATATATATATATTTCAATGCAATGCAGACTAGAATATTAAATATTAAATATTAAATATTAGAATATTAAATATTAACAGAACTAAAAGCTTGCAGTGATATTAAAAGGTGCACAAAGTACAAAGTAAGACAAAAGTATTGAGGATGCTCTCTGGCATTTTTGCTGATGAAGGACTCTTATGTGCGAAACGTTCTCAATCCTTTTGTATTTATGTGGTACTTGTGCACCTTTACCATTACTTTCATGCAGATGTAATTCAGTAAGTTTAAGTGAAAGAGGCTTCATAGGGTTTTGCACAAGTTGGGTGAAGACAGAACTAATATAAAGAACAAAGGCTTGATTCACCCAGCGACCCTATCAATACGAAAGCACTAAGTGTGGATGGCTACTATCATTTCAAATCCTTATACAGAAAAGTGCAGGACATTTCAAACAGCCTTTTCAAATATCTTGTGTATTATTATTATTATTATTATTTTCTTAGCTGATGCCCTTATCCAGGGCGACTTACAATTGTTACAAGATATCACATTATTTTTACATACAATTCCCCATTTATACAGTTGGGTTTTACTGGAGCAATCTAGGTAAAAGTACCTTGCTCAAGGGTACAGCAGCAGTGTCCTCCACCTGGGATTGAACCCACGACCCTCGGTCAAGAGTCCAGAGTCTAACCACTACTCCACACTGCTGATTATTATTATTATTATTATTATTATTATTATTATTATTATTATTATTATTATTATTATTATTATTATTATTATTATTATTATTATTATTATTATTATTATTTAATTTACAGGGTGCTTATTTCAAGCCTTCACTCGTTATCAGTTCATTATAAATCAGTCAGGCTCGGTTTGGCTCCAGTTTCTTTTGCAATGGTTAGTAAGTCATTAATGGGTGTATATTTGATTTTTAATTCATTCATTTGACAATCTAAATCAGACTGATTGCAGCAGTGGCTGTCCGTGATCGTCTGGTCCAAAACAAAACAAAAAAACAAAAACACACACAGATGTTATTCATACAGAATAAGAGGCAGGCATTGCTGTGTCACCATTTCAAATAGTCAGGTGGCTAGCGGTTAATGTTACTGCACTAGACCAGCCTTTCAGCTTCCTCTGGAGCCCTGGGTTCCAGT
The DNA here is from genome assembly GCA_030684275.1 of Acipenser oxyrinchus oxyrinchus. Classification (NCBI taxonomy): domain Eukaryota; kingdom Metazoa; phylum Chordata; class Actinopteri; order Acipenseriformes; family Acipenseridae; genus Acipenser; species Acipenser oxyrinchus. Next base: position 94,102 of record JAGXEW010000128.1, on the reverse strand, counting down.
CTGGGGGGCTAGGTGGCGCTAGCGGGTTCATGTTACTGCACAAGACCAGCCTTTCAGCTTCCTCTGGAGCCCTGGGTTCCAGTCTGGGGGGCTAGGTGGCGCTAGCAGGTTTATGTTACTGCACAAGACCAGCCTTTCAGCTTCCTCTGGAGCCCTGGGTTCCAGTCTGGGGGGCTAGGTGGCGCTAGCGGGTTTATGTTACTGCACTAGTCTAGCATCTCAAACCCTTGTTATTTCTGACTTCTTTAGCAACCACCTTAATTAAAATTGAGTTCCAGCACAACAAGGCTGTGTGGTCCAGTGGTTAAAGAAAAGGGCTTGTAACCAGGAGGTCCCTGGTTCAAATCCCACCTCAGCCACTGACTCATTGTGTGACCCTGAGCAAGTCACTTCACCTCCTTGTGCTCCGTCTTTCGGGTGAGACGTAGTTGTAAGTGACTCTACAGCTGATGCATAGTTCACACACCTAGTCTCTGTAAGTTAAGCCTTGGATAAAGCGTCTGCTAAATAAACAAAATAATAATAATAACAAGACTTACATCCTTTGCTCCGTGCTGAGGGTTCGAATCTTTTTTTAGCTAAACTTGACCACGGAAGACGCGAAGACCACAGCCACAGTTAGCAAGCCTGAAATAGAGAGACCGAATAAAGAAATAAATACAATGATACATACATACACGCAGACAGACACACGCACACACACACACACACACACACACAGACAGACAGACACACACACACACACACACACAGTCAGACAGACAGACAGACAGACACACACACACACACACACACACAGACCGACGCACACACAGTCAGACAGACACACACACACACACACAGACCGACACACACACAGTCAGACAGACAGACAGACAGACAGACACACACACACACACACAGACCGACACACACACAGTCAGACAGACAGACAGACAGACACACACACACACACACAGACCGACACACACACAGTCAGACAGACAGACAGACAGACACACACACACACACACACACAGACCGACACACACACAGTCAGACAGACAGACAGACAGACACACACACACACACACACAGACCGACACACACACAGTCAGACAGACAGACAGACAGACAGACACACACACACACACACACAGACCGACACACACACAGTCAGACAGACAGACAGACAGACAGACACACACACACACACACAGACCGACACACACACAGTCAGACAGACAGACAGACAGACACACACACACACACACACACAGACCGACACACACACAGTCAGACAGACAGACACACACACACACACACACACACACACAGTCCCACACACAGTCAGACAGACAGACAGACAGACACACACACTCACACAGACACACACACGCACACACACATAGACAGACACAAATAATGAAGTTATACAGCAGTTTGGCTAGCCAGAACTCAAATATTAATATTAAAAAAAACAAAAACAAAAAAACACTTTATAACAAAACTGTGTTTTCAATTTAAAATCCGGGTATCCGGTGCTACACACACCAGCGCCCCGGATGAGAAGAAAATTTGCTTACAAATCGGCTTTTAAAACAGTCGCGGAAGTTGATCGCAAAATCGAGCGGTACTCCGTTGTAAAGGCGAGGGGAGGACGGCTTTTCTCGTTTGCAAATCAACACGTTAGTGAATGGACGTATTTAATCCCTTAAAGGCAATTTCCGAGTGCCGGTATCAGCACGCCCCTTTAACAGCATCTTACACGATACCATCTTGTTTAAAATCTGCTTTCACACACAGAGTGTGACCTAATCCACAGTTTCACTGCCAGATCACAACGTCACACAACCTGCCGCTGTTAGATTTTGAGAGACAAGGAAGCTGGTTTTTAATAAAGTCTTCCTGCTTTGCAAATCTTTGCAACGCACAGGCAGCTTTGCAGACATTTCTTTCTGTCTCTGTGTGTCTCTTTTGTCTGTGTCCCTGTCTCTCTCTCTGTGTCCCTGTCTCCCTGTGTTCCTGTCTCTCTGTCTCTCTCTCTGTGTCCCTGTCTCTCTCTGTGTGTCTCTGTGCCTGTCTCTCTGTGTCTCTGTGTGCCTGTCTCTCTCGCTCTCTCTCTCTGTCTCTCTGTGTTCTTGTCTCTCTGTGTGACTCTGTGCTCTCTCTCTCTCTCTCTCTGTCTCTGTGTGTCTTTGTGTTCCTGTGTTCCTGTCTCTATCTCTCTCTCTGTGTCTCTGTGTTCTTGTCTCTCTCTCTCTGTGTCTCTGTGTTCCCATCTCTCTCTCTCTCTGTGTCTTTGTGTTCCTGTGTTCCTGTGTCTCTCTCTCTGTGTCTCTGTGTTCCTGTCTCTCTCTCTGTGTCTCTGTGTTCCTGTCTCTATCTCTCTCTCTGTGTCTTTGTGTTCCTGTGTTCCTGTGTCTCTCTCTCTGTGTCTCTGTGTTCCTGTCTCTCTCTCTGTGTCTCTGTGTTCTTGTCTTTCTCTCTCTGTGTCTCTGTGTTCCCATCTCTCTCTCCCTCTCTCTCTCTCTCTCTCTCTCTCTCTCTCTCTCTCTGTGTGTCTTTGTTTTCCTGTGTTCCTGTCTCTATCTCTCTCTCTGTGTCTCTGTGTTCTTGTCTCTCTGTGTGACTCTGTGTTCCTCTCTCTCTCTCTCTCTCTCTCTCTCTCTCTCTCTCTCTCTCTCTGTGTCTTTGTGTTCCTGTCTCTCTCTCTGTGTCTCTGTGTTCCCATCTCTCTCTCTCTCTCTCTCTCTCTCTCTCTCTCTCTCTCTTGCTCTCTCTCTCTCGTTCTTTCTCTTTCTTTCCTAAGTTAATGACATTTTGAATGAAATAGCTTTTAAGGAGGTGGTCTGTACGTCCTCACAGTTTTATATTAGGACCAGTTTAAAGCCAGAAGGATAAAAGTTGTGAATACCTGGGCTCGAGGATCGCCATGCACACAGGAGAGTAATAAGCCAGCTTTGTGATCGGACACACAGGTGTGTTACTTACCTGTGACAGGTGAGACCACGCAGGTAGCCTTGCTGAGCAAGTTAAGGACGGAGATGTTTGCAGTCATGTTTTGGCTCGGAGCCACGGTTTTTCCTACACACACAAAAATAAATAAATATTGAGACACTAATCTTTCACCTCTGGAGGGTTTGGTTCCAATCTGGGGGGCTAGGTGGCGCTAGCGGGTTAATAATACACTAGACCAGCCTTTCAGCTTCCTCCAGGGTCTGGGTTCAAATCTAGGGGGCTGGGTGAGTTATTATTATTATTTATTTCTTAGCAGACGTCCTTATCCAGGGCGACTTACAATTATTACAAGATATCATTATTTTTACATACAATTACCCATTTATACAGTTGGGTTTTTACTGGAGCAATCTAGGTAAAGTACCTTGCTCAAGGGTACAGCAGCAGTGCCCCCACCTGGGATTGAACCCATGACCCTCCGGTCAAGAGTCCAGAGCCCTAACCACTATTCCACACTGCTGAGTTATTATTAGGTCAAAGGTTTCCTTTCGACGTAACTGTGGATCAGACCGATCCATCCCCAGCTCACCTCCTGCATTCCCATTCCTAGTTGTGTTCCAGTTCCCTTGCTTAGTTTGACTGGTCACCGCTTTGGGATCTGCTGTGACTCCTCCCACAGGCACACTGCTGAGGTTATTTCCATTGTAGTTCTGGCCTGTGAGAGTAAAAGACTAGGTCAGAACTCCGACCCATTGCGACGTAACACTAGCGTTCCAATACCTATCGCGATATGCCGGTCGCGATACGATATGCGTCATCATTTTTCTTTCATTATTTTATTTCACCAGGAAAGTCCCGTTGAGATTTGAGTCTTATTTTTCGAAGGAGAGCTGGTCAAGAAGGTGACATATTATAAAAATAAACAATTTAAGAAAAATACAAATGAGCGTAACCATTTGACTTCATCAAACCCTTAATTGAACTAATAATGAGCTTAATTAGACCGTTGAAATTGTTCTCAGCTGCTAAAAGTTGCCGATTTTTCAGGTTATGAAATTGTAACTTGGAATCTCCACCTGTTTAAAAGAGGAAAACAATTAAAACAGATCAAGACAGTAAGTTTCAGTTCTTCATCAAGTTTATTCCAAAAAGCACGGAGCTAGAAAACTGAATAACTCTTCCCTCCCCCCTCCCAAATTCCATACAAACTTTAAGAACTGAGAAACTTATTTACTGTTATATACTTACCAGTCAAAGTGGAAGGACCTGTTTGAGGAAAGAAGAGATTAGTTTAGTTAAAGGGTGTCTATAGCACAGTGCGTGGGTAGGTGGCGCTAGTGGGTTCATGTTAATGCACTAGACCAGTCTTTCAGCTTCCTCTGGCGGCCTGGGTTCCAATCTGGGGGGGGCTAGGTGGCACTAGAGGGTTAATGGTAATGCAAACACCAACTCACCCAAAAATGGTCGCACAGTGCTCTTGGTATTTGCGTTCGCTGTGGGTGGAGAGAGACGTGGTCAGATTCTTGTGTTCACTTCACACTGCAGTATGATATACCAGTCATGCTGACAGCTATTGAATACATTCATTTATACATATACATATACACAGCAGCGTGCCCGTGTATTAGAACACCCCATCGCTTCTGTGGTTCTGATTTGCTGTGCGTCTGAAATCAAACCGCTGGAGATGAAACTCCAAAACAGGCAAGTGGGCGATTGTCTCATTTAATGGATGATTTTAATAGACCACACGTGCGATTCATTTAAAATAGTCACGAGAAAAGGAACACAGAGCCACAAACGATAAAACGCAGGAGACTTTTTTAGAAGTTGTTTAAGACGCCTGATTAAAGCACAGAGCGGTCTGGCATTTTCACACACGAGTGTGTTTCTATATCACTGATTACTGAGCGGAGATTGAAATTCTCACCCCCAGAGGTTTCCATGCAGGCGGGTATATAAAGGATATCGATGGCAGATCTGGAGGTGTTCTGATACATTTGCACATGGCTGTCTATCTATCTATCTATCTATCTATATATAATTCTATTTTGTAGTTTTATTTGTAATGTATTGTAATTAAGGAGATTAAAAACATAACTCAAAAATTCTCTTTCTTTCTTTCTTTCTTTCTTTCTTTCTTTCTTTCTTTCTTTCTTTCTTTCTTTCCATTCCGAGCACGCGTTTGGAAGTAGTTTTTTTCATTTTTTATTTTCTCGTGTCTACTTTACCGTTGTTCATACAGATGAAGTAATTCTGCTGTGCACACGTCGTTTTTTCCCACGTTCCTTGGCTGGTGAGAGCCATGCAGTCTGGGTAATAATCTGTGTCTTTTGCCAGCCCGGCTCGTGTGATGTTAGCTGTCTGCCCGCTGACCCACAGCCAGTCCAGCGAGTCCATGGGGCGGCTCAGTCCGATCCAAGCCTTCGTCCATTTCATTTTGGGATCTGTGACTGCGGGGGGAAGTTCTGCGAGGTCCAGGTTGTTGCTTTTGCAGTGCTGTCTAGCCCTGCCCCAAGTATAGTTCAGTTCGACGAAGGAAAGTCTGCTGGACACTGCTGGGGTAGTGGTTTCTGAAAAACAAAAAGAACATAAGAAAGTTTACAAACGAGAGGAGGCCATTCGGCCCATCTTGCTCGTTTGGTTGTTAGTAGCTTATTGATCCCAGAATCTCATCAAGCAGCTTCTTGAAGGATCCCAGGGTGTCAGCTTCAACAACATTACTGGGCAGTTGGTTCCAGACCCTCACAATTCTCTGTGTAAAAAAGTGCCTCCTATTTTCTGTTCTGAATGCCCCTTTATCTAATCTCCATTTGTGACCCCTGGTCCTTGTTTCTTTTTTCAGGTCAAAAAAGTCCACTGGGTCGACATTGTCTATACCTTTTAGGATTTTGAATGTTTGAATCAGATCACCGCGTAGTCTTCTTTGTTCAAGACTGAATAAATTCAATTCTTTTAGCCTGTCTGCATACAACATGCCTTTTAAACCCGGGATAATTCTGGTTGCTCTTCTTTGCACTCTTTCTAGAGCAGCAATATCGTTTTTGTAACGAGGTGACCAGAACTGAACACAATATTCTAGGTGAAGTCTTACTAATGCATTGTAAAGTTTTAACATTACTTCCCTTGATTTAAATTCAACACTTCTCACAATATATCCGAGCATCTTGTTGGCCTTTTTATAGCTTCCCACATCGTCTAGATGAAGACATTTCTGAGTCAACATAAACTCCTAGGTCTTTTCATAGTTCCTTCTTCAATTTCAGTATCTCCCATATGATATTTATAATGCACATTTTTATTGCCTGCATGCAATACTTTACACTTTTCTCTATTAAATGTCATTTGCCATGTGTCTGCCCAGTTCTGAATGCTGTCTAGATGATTTTAAATGCAATTTTGAATACAATACAATACATATGTGTGTGTGTGTGTGTGTGTGTGTGTGTGTGTGTGTGTGTGTGTGTGTGGTAGGGCTGAATATGGCTAACCTTTCTCAAATCTATCCATCTATCTATCTATCTATCTATCTCTCTCTCTATCTCTCTATCTCTCTCTCTCTCTCTATCTCTATCTCTATCTCTATCTCTCTCTCTCTATCTATCTATCTATTTATCTATTTATTTTTCTATTTATCTAATAAAAAAAATCAAGGATAAAATAATCAATACCTTTTGTGGGATTCGGAGCTGAAAAAAAAAAAGAGTCAGGATTGAGGGCAGATCAAATATTGATTTCTTTTTAGACACAGATGCACGTATGGCAGGTAATTAAATATAGGGGTGTGTTAATATCCAGGCTTGTAACTGCCTTTACAATACAATACAATACAATACAATACAATACAATACAAATGCATTTTTATATAGCATCCTTCATGCCATGGCGCCCCAGAGCGCTTTCTCCTGTCAAAGAACGAACAGGAGCACAGAGCTAGTAGTTCTTGGAGATAGGATGGCCCGAATCCACGAAGGACCTTATAAAAGTTATTACGCCAAACTTTTTTAAAATCAAATTCGGCAGGGATTCAATAAATCCGTTCATTAACGTGTTGACTTCCGAATCAGAAAAGCCGTCCTCCCCTCACCTTTACAACTGACTACCACTCAGAGTATCGTACGAGGCCGTGAACTGACAATGAGAAGCCTGTCATGTGAGAGGAAAACAAGCTTCCAATTGGCTTTTAAATGAGTGGTCGTCGATTGTAAAGGTGAGGAAAGGACAGCTTGTCGCGTTTTGAAATCGACATATTAATTATTATTATTTATTTCTAGCAGACGCCCTTATCCAGGGCTTGACTTACAATTGTTACAAGATATCACGTTATTTTTTAAATTAAATTATTTTTACATACAATTACCCATTTATAAGGTTGGGTTTTTACTGGAACAATCTAGGTAAAGTACCTTGCTCAAAGGTACAACAGCAGTGTCCCCACCTGGGATTGAACCCACGACCCTTCGGTCAAGAGTCCAGAGCCCTGACCACTACTCCACACTGCTGCCCATGGATTTGTCGAATCTATTATGACCTCATCCTGAAACTTCCTGAAATATCTATCTACATATAAAAAGTTTCCAATGTTTGTTTTCAGACACACCTGTCCCTGACAAAGGCACGTTAAACATACCGAAACATTGGGAAGTTGGCTCTCTCTATCTCTCTATCTATCTACCCTGTATATCTTAGGATAAATAATAAATAATCATTTTTTAAAAAATGATAAAAAATACCTTTTGTCGAGGGTGGATCTGAAAAAAAAAAAAAAAAACACACACAAAGTTTTAGAGACAAATAACAAAATAAAAGTCAACACTTGAATTTTCTCTTAGATTCCTTTAGAAAGCCACAGAAAGAAAAAAAAACAGTAATCAATGTTACTATTACCGGTAACAGTTTCTCAGCTGTGACTGAGATACGCGAGAGGCTGAACAGGTATCAATTGAATTCTTAAAGGTGAAAAGTCAGGTGAAAACACCAAAAATCAGCAGCACTCAATATAATGTTTCCATGTGTTCGCCGGCTGACTCTAATCAACCTGAGAGCGTGCTTTCTTTATTTAATGCGCTTTACTTGCTCTTATCTGCCCCCTATTTTACTGCATTTAATCCTGAGTACTGTAATCTGTCACAAGTGTTATTTAATCTGTAGTGTTTGGTATTTAATTATATCCTGATGTAACTATCACTGACACTGTTATCTGCTCCGTTATTGAATCGGATTTTGTCATACTTGCCAGAAGAAGTCATTGTATTTTTGTCTTGCTCTTAATTGTACTATGATTCTTGAAATGTATTTTGTTTACGACTGTAAGTCGCCCTGGATAAGGGCGTCTGCTAAGAAATAAATAATAATAATAATAATAATAATAATAATAATAATAATAATAATAATAATAATAAGGTTTCTTTCCATTGCAAGTAGTTTGGAAGTTAGCGGGTCTACTTTACCGTTGTCCATACAGATGAAGTTATTCTGCTGTGCACACGTCGTTTTTCCCACGTTCCTTGGCTGGTGAGAGCCATGCAGTCTGGGTAATAATCTGTGTCTTTTGCCAGCCCGGCTTGTGTGATGTTAGCTGTCTGCCCGCTGACCCACAGCCAGTCCAGCGAGTCCATGGAGCGGCTCATTCCGATCCAAGCCTTCGTGGATTTCATTTTGGGACTTAGGACTTTGGGTGGAATTTCTGCAAGATCCTGGTAGGTGGTCTTGCAGTAAAGTCTAGCCCTGCCCCAAGAATAATTCAGTTCGACTAAAAAGAATCTACCAGGGATCCCTAAGGAAGTGATTTCTGAAAAACAAAACCAACGTCAGTCAGGATTGAGGGCAGCTGATTTCATTTTTGGTGTTGTTTTTTAGACACAGACGCTGCTGTTTTGCTGATAAGTTCTGCATTTTCTGATCTCAAGGAGGGAGTGGCAGTATACAGAGTTAGGAGGATGGTCCGAATCCACGAAGGACCTCATAAGTTATTGAGGCACCTTTCAAATCAATTCGGACCCTTTTCATTTTCATGTTGAGGCATGTAGAGTCTTATGGAAATAGAGGGAGGAGGACTTTGAAAAGGATCTCAGGGTTTATAGTGGAGTCATCATTCAAAGTATCTCGCCAATGTGGTGTGTGTGTGTGTGTGTGTGTGTGTGTGTGTGTGTGTGTGTGTGTGTGTGTGTGTGTGTGTGTGTGTGTGTGTGTGTGTGTGTGTGTGTGTGTGTGTGTGTGTGTGTGTGTGTGTGTGTGTGTGTGTGTGTGTGTGTGTGTGTGTGTGTGTGTGTGTGTGTGTGTGTGTGTGTGTGTGTGTGTGTGTGTGTGTGTGTGTGTGTGTGTGTGTGTGTGTGTGTGTGTGTGTGTGTGTGTGTGTGTGTGTGTGTGTGTGTGTGTGTGTGTGTGTGTGTGTGTGTGTGTGTGTGTGTGTGTGTGTGTGTGTGTGTGTGTGTGTGTGTGTGTGTGTGTGTGTGTGTGTGTGTGTGTGTGTGTGTGTGTGTGGGTGTGTGTGTGTGTGTGTGTGTGTGTGTGGGTGTGTGTGTGCTTTGTTTTATTTTGAAGGGCTAACCTATCTATCTATCTATCTATCTATCTATCTATCTATCTATCTATCTATCTATCTATCTATCAAAAAATCAAGGATAAAATAATCAATACCTTTTGCGGTACCAGAAACTGAAAAAAAACAAAAAAAAAACAGCTTTAGAGACAATAACAAAAAGTTTGCACTTAAATTCCCTCTGAAATTCGTGACGTGTATTAATCACGTGGCTGGGTCTTGTTCGTACACCTGAAGCTCAGGGTTACGTTGCTTCACGTGCGCGAGTGATTGCTGTTTCACAGATTCCAGCATGACAAATAAAATCCAGTTTTGCGTTCTATTTTTTAAAAAGGAATCCCTTTTAACTTTTAACTTAAAAAGTTTATGTAAAACTCCCCCGACACGATAAACATCCCAACAGTGTAAGAACACTTACCTTGAGCCATTGACATGCTGAGCAGACCTAGACACGGGACACAAAGACACAACATTGGAGCATTACTGTATTGTCAATGGAGCGATCCGTTTTCTTGTAGCAAATCCGTTGTCATGCACTCCTTTAATTTCTAATCGATTCTAATCGATTCGGGTTTCATCTAAAAGCGCTCGTGCAAAGGAGTTCCACGACTTTGCGTCCGTGTTTTCTGCTGGGGTTTGTGAATTGGCTGGTACAGTTTACAGATCATATAGGAAAAGATGTAACTGATAGTGGATTTAGTACCGAATACATTAACCCATTAACCAAATGATTATTATTATTATTATTATTATTATTATTATTATTATTATTATTATTATTATTATTAATTTATTTGGCAGATGTCTTTATCCCAGGCGACTCACACAGGTGTTCCAGGGCAGCACAGGGTTACAATGCAAGCTTCATATTTAAACACAGTGTAGTTTACAGTAAGTGCAAATAATAATAATACTACTAGAATACAATATGAACCAGGATGCAGCCAGTTAGGATCACAGCAAGTTATATCTACAGTGACATGTTAGCAGTGCAATAGTGCAAGGATAGCGCATCAGCTGAGGATCCAGTAACGTGGTGCTGAGGTCAGGCGAGTCCAGTGCAGAGCATTTGCGTAATGTGACACGTTACATTCAGACTCACGTTTCGCGGTTAACACAATTCGAGTCAGATCATTACAATGCAGTTAAAGAGCACATTAAATTAACAGGCAGGCGGATGTTCTGTAGGAGAACCAAAGTCACTTGAAGCAACTGCGCAATCAGAAACTATGGGCTTGATTCTCAGTGTTACTCCAAATCGCCACAACCCTTTGCACGGTCAATTTGCATGTTTCCCCGCGGTTATACTCTGCATTTACCGTAGTTTATCCTGCTTTGCCGTGTTTTTTAATACGTGTTACCGTGCCTCGCTAGCCTTTACAATGCTGACCCGTGCTTCACCCCCTGACCCTTTTAAATTTTGCTGTGCTTTTATACTTAATATTATTTATTTCTTAGCAGACGCCCTTATCCAGGGCGACTTACAATTGTTACAAGATATCACATTATTTTTGACATACAATTACCCATTTATACAGTTGGGTTTTACTGGAGCAATCTAGGTAAAGTACCTTGCTCAAGGGTACAACAGCAGTGTCCCCCACCTGGGATTGAACCCACGACCCTCTGGTCAAGAGTCCAAAGCCCCTAACCACTATCCACACTGCTGCTATACTGTAAGAGAAGCAGCTTAAGGCTAACATAGCAGCGCTTAAATAAAAAAAAAAACGGCACAAAAAACTCCATTTAGGGGCTTGCAAATATTGATGTATTTTTAAATTAATTTTAGACTAGTAATTAGGTTGTTTTTTTAAACGCGCTTCACAGCGGCTCAGCCCCGCTCCCTCTGAGCGGGGCAGTATTTTTATTTAGTCACTTTATCGAGGTTTCTTCTCTTTTTTTAATTCAGATTGAATGATTTATACTTTGCTTCTAAGTGTTCTGCCTCTAATTAAGTTGAGAGCGGGTTTCTCTGCCATTCTTTGTAGGGCAGACCCCCTGATACAGGAAACAGTGCATGAGAATGAAACACACACTCTCAACTTGATTAGACAGCCGCCCAGCGCTGAGAAACATGCGCAATAATAATAATAATAATAATAATAATAATAATAATAATAATAATAATAATAATAATAATACAAAAACATCTCCCCTCTAATTTATTATATTAAAATATACAGTGCAAGGATTGCTCCAAAATGTCATTAGCACTACATTTTTTTTAACGCAAAACATCAATTACAATTCTAAAACCGAATAAAATAATTCTTAAACCTTCTAACAAGCAAGCAAATAAAAACAACTCTTGTTTGTTTATTATTTCTGATTTGGCAACTCTATTTTAAGCTCCCCCCCCCTTTCTGATTTAAACCCCCCCCAAAAAAGGCAAAAAGGTCTAGACCTATTTTCTCCAAATCGTTATTTGAACGATTTCTTTCAGATAGTAAAAAAAAACAGCCAGTAATGTTATCAAACCAGAAATCTACAACCCAGAAATTTCATTTAGGGGCTTGTTTATGTATTTAGGTATTTATTTATTCATATTTATATAGCGCATTACGTCACACGGACCCCAAGGCGCGTCACAAAATCACCCCACTGTAACATGACAGTTAAATACAAAATGCAGCACCGGAAAGAAAGCCAATTCATACAAACAGAACAATAAAAACAGAATGAATGCAATTTGAAATTAGAAAGGACAACAAAAAAAGCAGTTATATTGTATAATAATCTATGATATAGTTTGTAAAAACACGTTTTCAGTCTTGATTTTAAAAGCAACAGGAGCTTCACTGACAATAACACAGAGAGTGTCGGAGCCTTAAAAATAACCTATATAGCGATTGGTCTATATGATGAAAGCATTTATTGTTTAAAAGTATAAATGTTTTTTTTTTTCACTTTTTCAGACAAAAATTGCGCTAATGACGATTTGGGATAAATAGCCCTTTAACCCATTATTTACCATTACCTTAATTTCAGGACTACTTTGTCATGCTTTGGAGAGTTTCTTAAATGCCATCGTCTACCTGTTATTTTTTAAACTATATTGTGATAATAACTTACTCTAATTTTGTTAACCGTGAAAGTCTAAATGCAACGTATGAAACTAGATAGTAACTTGACAAGTAAAGTTGTGGGGCTTGCTTTAGGGAAAGTGGTCAAAATTTCAGTTGGTGCGGTTACTAAAACAGCTGTACCTCTTGATCGGTAAAAGTTATTTCTGTTTTGATTTCAGATTTGAATAGCAGAGAAGTAGAGGAAGATTCCACACGCTCAAACTTTTTGTCTTGCTTGTTGGGAAAGTGGTCAAATTAGCTGATTTGTGTCAAAAGTTACATCGTTTACAGTAAATAGAATGTTGGAAGTCCGGGAGTTTTTAAGCAATGGGGAACTTTAGAATGTTGAAACAAGTCCCATTAAAGTGAATGAAGATGGACAAAAAAAAGGACAAAAAGCTTAATAGTTTAAAAAGTATAAAAGATATCAAAAAGTTGTATACAAGCACACTATTCCAGACCGGTCTACACGTTTTGAAGTTTGAACGGCGTTTCTAGCTTAAACGGTGTAAGAGGGGTAGCGTGACAAAGAATAATAATAATTAGTAAAGAGGGGACTCTTGCTTCGCAATCCCCACTAATTACATCAATACATAGAGCGTGTGCGCTGGATTTTTTCAAAGAAGCATGAATGAGGTACTTTATGAGTTCATTTAGCCCGGTGTGTATTATAAGGTAGCTTACCAGTCAAAGCAAGGCAGAGAGAGGATGTGAACTGGTGCAAATTCACTGTGGAGACAAAACATTGAAACGTGTTAGCAGAACATCTCAACCAACTTTAAATTATTATTATTTACTTAGCAGACGCCCTTATCCAGGGCGACTCACAATTGTTACAAGATATCACATTATTTTTACATACAATTCCCCATTTATACAGTTGGGTTTTACTGGAGCAATCTAGGTAAAGTATCTTACTCAAAGGTACAGCAGCAGTGTCCCCACCTGGGATTGAACCCACGACCCTCCGCTCAAGAGTCCAGATCCCTAATCACTACTCTACACTGCTGCCCAGGTTATGTTCAAGTTTACTGCTGTGGTACCCCCTGGTTAAAGTACAGCACAGAGCTGAACCTTTGCAAATATATCCAGCAGCGCGCACATGCATTAGAACACCCCATTGCTTCTGTAGTTCTGATTTGCTGTGCGTCAAACCGCTGGAAAATCTTGCACATCTTGAAAATCGTAAGCGATTGTCTAATTTAATTGATGGCTTTAAAACAGTAAGAGAAAGGGAACACGATAGTCACACGCAGGAGACTTTTTTAGAAGTTGTTTAAGACGCCTGATTAAAGCACAAAGCGGTCTGACATTTTCACACACGAGTGTGTTTCTATATCCCTGATTACTGAGCGGAGATTGAAATTCTCACACCCAGAGGTTTTCCATGCAGGCGGGTATATGAAGGACGTCGATGACAGATCTTGATACATTTGCACGCCGCTGTAGGTAACTTCTAACTCAGAACTTAAAAGCATTACCGTTATTTAAACAAAAAAATGTATAGATATGTTTTAAAGCAATTAAGCAAACAGCAACCAGAATATTAAAAACTAAAAAGTCACTAAAAGCCGTAGAGAGAGAACTCACTTTTGCTGTTCACTGAAGGAGATGTTAAAAGTGTGTACTGGTGTGATGGAAGGTCCCAGCTAAAAAATGACTCAGATGTGTGGGGTGCGGGTCTATTAAACCCCCTGCTCCTCTGGTAGCCCCACAGTGACGTAGGGACGGCGGGGGTGTCTGGTTAGAGCACCAATCGGATTGGACTACACGAAATGGAAACCCATTCATCCTCGCCATGGCTCCTGTCGTCGGCTCATTTGCAAGTCATTTAGATTGATTTATGTATTTAAAACCGTGTTATTTAACTAAAAATCACAAATGTGGAGACTTGGTTCAGTCGTTGGAAATGACTGTAGGTGTGTGGGAGCGTTTCTTGTTGTGTAAGAGCTGATGTATGCTTTGTTTTACTCAAATCAGAGTTTTGCCTAAAGCACAGGGATTCACACAGCGGCAGGAAAATCTCTTTGCAAAGGAGTAATCGTATACACAGGGCATTTTGCATTGGAACAGGGCTATCCAGTCATCACATTGTAAACCGATCCGGCACACTCCAAAACAAACAGCTAGGTTCAAATGTTCACTTTCTATCCTGACCTGAATACCCCGCCAGCCCTTGTCAAAGTTTACCATGGTGCTTTTGCAGTTTGCCCCATCCGTTTTCCCATGGTTATACTCTGCATTTGCTATGGTTTACCCTGCTTTGCCATGTTTATTTATATGCTTCTGTGCTTTACAATGCCTCCCTATGCTTTACCAGATCTCTCTGTGCTTTACAATGCTTCCCTATGCTTTACCAGACCTCTCTGTGCTTTACAATGCTTCCCTATGCTTTACCAGACCTCTCTGTGCTTTACAATGCTTCCCTATGCTTTACCAGACCTCTCTGTGCTTTACAATGCTTCCCTATGCTTTACCAGACCTCTCTGTGCTTTACAATGCTTCCCTATGCTTTACCAGACCTCTCTGTGCTTTACAATGCTTCCCTATGCTTTACCAGACCTCTCTGTGCTTTACAATGCTTCCCTATGCTTTACCAGACCTCTCTGTGCTTTACAATGCTTCCCTATGCTTTACCAGACCTCTCTGTGCTTTACAATGCTTCCCTATGCTTTACCAGACCTCTCTGTGCTTTACAATGCTTCCCTATGCTTTACCAGACCTCTCTGTGCTTTACAATGCTTCCCTATGCTTTACCAGACCTCTCTGTGCTTTACAATGCTTCCCTATGCTTTACCAGACCTCTCTGTGCTTTACAATGCTTCCCTATGCTTTACCAGACCTCTCTGTGCTTTACAATGCTTCCCTATGCTTTACCAGACCTCTCTGTGCTTTACAATGCTTCCCTATGCTTTACCAGACCTCTCTGTGCTTTACAATGCTTCCCTATGCTTTACCAGACCTCTCTGTGCTTTACAATGCTTCCCTATGCTTTACCAGACCTCTCTGTGCTTTACAATGCTTCCCTATGCTTTACCAGACCTCTCTGTGCTTTACAATGCTTCCCTATGCTTTACCAGACCTCTCTGTGCTTTACAATGCTTCCCTATGCTTTACCAGACCTCTCTGTGCTTTACAATGCTTCCCTATGCTTTACCAGACCTCTCTGTGCTTTACAATGCTTCCCTATGCTTTACCAGACCTCTCTGTGCTTTACAATGCTTCCTATGCTTTACCAGACCTCTCTGTGCTTTACCAGACCTCTCTGTGCTTTACAATGCTTCCCTATGCTTTACCAGACCTCTCTGTGCTTTACAATGCTTCCCTATGCTTTACCAGACCTCTCTGTGCTTTACAATGCTTCCCTATGCTTTACCTTGCTATTTTTGGTTCTGTGACCTTCATGCCAACACTGTCTGCCTGTATGCGGCGTGTCACGTTTTATATAATTATATTGGCTTATCCTGCTCCTTGGCTGACCTGCGAAACAGGTTTTACGCAAAGGTTTTCTTTCATCTTCTTTCCTTCAGCTACGTGGGTGTGTATCAACTATCTACAAATACCCTTACAAAGAGTTGAGTATGAAGCTGTCCTTCAGAGAAGTGCAGCGATTCGGTCGAGTAATAACTTGAGCATGCTTATTTTAAGTAGTATGCATTGTTTTATTAGCGTTAGCAAAATAGGATTTTTAATAGCTGGAGTTAGTTTTATATTATCTCAATTATTATTATTGGAATGTCTGTCCGGCGGGGCTATTGATGTTCCTCTGGCTCGCGCTGGCCCTTCTGTTACCTGCCGGAGTTTGGACAGAAGTGACGTGCCCGGCTGCCCGCTAAACGCGCTCAATTTCACCGACATACCACAGCAACCTGCCGGCCGGGTGACAAGTGATGCGGGGCTTTAGATCCCTGTACGGCTTCGTGAAGTCTTTCCTGGGCTGCGTGCAATCCAATCCCTTTCCCGACGGTGAGTATCATTATAATTTGCATCGACACGCGTAACCAGAGTTGAAATTCTCAACAACAAAGTCCAGGGACTGGCATGCACAGCCGGGTGTAAACATTTTAAAAACGGAGATATTCTGAGTGCCAATGAATACATTCTTTGAAATGTATGCATATTGGTCCACGATACATTGATAAATACAAAATAAGCCTTAGAATATTAACTGATCAATTGCAATTCATCATAAACAAGGAAGCTGAACATGCTGAACGCTTTGTTCCCTTCTGCTTGTATCGTTTTCGCGTACTGTAATATAATACTGAAGTTAAACCTGAAATGACGAGCATTAAAAATATTTCACTATGCGGGAACTGCTGTAGAGAAAGAGTTCTCCTAAAAAAATGGATGATGTTATATAAAAAAAAAACTGTGCAAAAAGGTCTAAGTCAAACCATGCAAATAGGGGCTGAAATACCCCTCAAATTTATTATGTAACAAACTAATACTTCTAATGCTGTACTTAGCCATTTGAAGCTCCATGGTATTCGCTGACGTCATCCCCACACTTTCCAGACTCTGCGTCCTCACCTGCAACAGGACCTGGCCCTGCTGTAGCCTTGGATTACATCCCGGTTTTATGTATTTAGTAAATATTATCTTACATTAATGTGTTCCGTGTGCTTCTGTGTAGATTCATCACCACGATCTGTTCCAGAAAAAAAAAAAGTTTTTTCAGGCAGAAACAGAATAAAAAGTAGACTTTTATTTTTTTAAATTGTATTTTATCCCTGGTATTGTGGTTTCTGCACAGGAAACAAGTGGCGAGAGACAAGTTTTCATCAATCTCATTACTGTGGTTTACTTCGGTCTTGCTTTGAGATGTGCCCGCAAGTGAAAACTCGCTTTTAACCGGGCAGCAGTGTGGAGTAGTGGTTAGGGCTCTGGACTCTTGACCGGAGGGTCGTGGGTTCAATCCCAGGTGGGGGACACAGCTGCTGTACCCTTGAGCAAGGTGCTTTACCTAGATTGCTCCAGTAAAAACCCAACTGTATAAATGGGGAATTGTATGTAAAAATAATGTGATATCTTGTAACAATTGTAAGTCGCCCTGGATAAGGGCGTCTGCTAAGAAATAATTAATAATAATAACTTACATAAGCTCTTCAGAATGTTTTTTTTTTTTTAGAAAAGGGGGCAGTGGCCCAAGGGGAAAAAAAAACTGGTTTTCGTTTATTATTCGCTGTGTTTTCCCGGGACAAGGTCACTTTATGAAGTCATATGTTTATTTGATTTATTTCAGAATTATTACGGAAACTGCTGAATAATGAGGGTGTCGACGTCACAAAGGTAAGCGGTTTAGATCACGTGTTCCACTCAAATGACGCGCAGTGCGTTGAAACCCAGGCACGACTTATTTCATATCGATATGGAAAAGCTAACCGCGTGGAAATGACATGATCATTATAATCAGGATTGTTCCAGATATCAGTAATCAGTGTTTTAAACAGCTGTCTTTTATGTCAAAGACCTTTGCATTGTCATCCCTTATATACATTTACATTTACCATGGTTATGCGTTTACCAATACTTTACCATGGTTTGCCACGTTTTGTCATGCTTAACCATACCTCTCTGTGCTTTACAATGCTTCCCTATGCTTTACCAGACCTCTCTGTGCTTTACAATGCTTCCCTATGCTTTACCAGACCTCTCTGTGCTTTACAATGCTTCCCTATGCTTTACCAGACCTCTCTGTGCTTTACAATGCTTCCCTATGCTTTACCAGACCTCTCTGTGCTTTACAATGCTTCCCTATGCTTTACCATACCTCTCTGTGCTTTACAATGCTTCCCTGTGCTTTACCAGACCTCTCTGTGCTTTACAATGCTTCCCTGTGCTTTACCAGACCTCTCTGTGCTTTACAATGCTTCCCTGTGCTTTACCATACCTCTCTGTGCTTTACAATGCTTCCCTGTGCTTTACCATACCTCTCTGTGCTTTACAATGCTTCCCTGTGCTTTACCAGACCTCTCTGTGCTTTACAATGCTTCCCTATGCTTTACCAGACCTCTCTGTGCTTTACAATGCTTCCCTATGCTTTACCAGACCTCTCTGTGCTTTACAATGCTTCCCTATGCTTTACCAGACCTCTCTGTGCTTTACAATGCTTCCCTATGCTTTACCAGACCTCTCTGTGCTTTACAATGCTTCCCTATGCTTTACCACACCTCTCTGTGCTTTACAATGCTTCCTTATGCTTTACCAGACCTCTCTGTGCTTTACAATGCTTCCCTATGCTTTACCACACCTCTCTGTGCTTTACAATGCTTCCCTATGCTTTACCACACCTCTCTGTGCTTTACAATGCTTCCTTATGCTTTACCAGACCTCTCTGTGCTTTACAATGCTTCCCTATGCTTTACCAGACCTCTCTGTGCTTTACAATGCTTCCCTATGCTTTACCAGA
>JAGXEW010000128.1:63488-74644 GCA_030684275.1 Acipenser oxyrinchus oxyrinchus | reverse complement strand
GTGTGTCCGGTGTGTGTGCGGTGTTCTGGGGTGTTGTCTGGGAGAGTGTGAAGGGCAGTGCTGGTACAGACTGCACTCTCTGTCTGATCGGTGCCTCTCGTTTCAGTGTGTGTGTGTGTGTGCGGTGTTCTGGGGTGTTGTCTGGGAGAGTGTGAAGGGCAGTGCTGGTACAGACTGCACTCTCTGTCTGATCGGTGCCTCTCGTTTCAGTGTGTGTGTGTGTGCGGTGTTCTGGGGTGTTGTCTGGGAGAGTGTGAAGGGCAGTGCTGGTACAGACTGCACTCTCTGTCTGATCGGTGCCTCTCGTTTCAGTGTGTGTGTGTGTGCGGTGTTCTGGGGTGTTGTCTGGGAGAGTGTGAAGGGCAGTGCTGGTACAGACTGCACTCTCTGTCTGATCGGTGCCTCTCGTTTCAGTGTGTGTGTGTGTCGGTGTTCTGGGGTGTTGTCTGGGAGAGTGTGAAGGGCAGTGCTGGTACAGACTGCACTCTCTGTCTGATCGGTGCCTCTCGTTTCAGTGTGTGTGTGTGTGCGGTGTTCTGGGGTGTTGTCTGGGAGAGTGTGAAGGGCAGTGCTGGTACAGACTGCACTCTCTGTCTGATCGGTGCCTCTCGTTTCAGTGTGTGTGTGTGTGCGGTGTTCTGGGGTGTTGTCTGGGAGAGTGTGAAGGGCAGTGCTGGTACAGACTGCACTCTCTGTCTGATCGGTGCCTCTCGTTTCAGTGTGTGTGTGTGTGCGGTGTTCTGGGGTGTTGTCTGGGAGAGTGTGAAGGGCAGTGCTGGTACAGACTGCACTCTCTGTCTGATCGGTGCCTCTCGTTTCAGTGTGTGTGTGTGTGCGGTGTTCTGGGGTGTTGTCTGGGAGAGTGTGAAGGGCAGTGCTGGTACAGACTGCACTCTCTGTCTGATCGGTGCCTCTCGTTTCAGTGTGTGTGTGTGTGCGGTGTTCTGGGGTGTTGTCTGGGAGAGTGTGAAGGGCAGTGCTGGTACAGACTGCACTCTCTGTCTGATCGGTGCCTCTCGTTTCAGTGTGTGTGTGTGTGCGGTGTTCTGGGGTGTTGTCTGGGAGAGTGTGAAGGGCAGTGCTGGTACAGACTGCACTCTCTGTCTGATCGGTGCCTCTCGTTTCAGTGTGTGTGTGTGTGCGGTGTTCTGGGGTGTTGTCTGGGAGAGTGTGAAGGGCAGTGCTGGTACAGACTGCACTCTCTGTCTGATCGGTGCCTCTCGTTTCAGTGTGTGTGTGTGTGCGGTGTTCTGGGGTGTTGTCTGGGAGAGTGTGAAGGGCAGTGCTGGTACAGACTGCACTCTCTGTCTGATCGGTGCCTCTCGTTTCAGTGTGTGTGTGTGTGCGGTGTTCTGGGGTGTTGTCTGGGAGAGTGTGAAGGGCAGTGCTGGTACAGACTGCACTCTCTGTCTGATCGGTGCCTCTCGTTTCAGTGTGTGTGTGTGTGCGGTGTTCTGGGGTGTTGTCTGGGAGAGTGTGAAGGGCAGTGCTGGTACAGACTGCACTCTCTGTCTGATCGGTGCCTCTCGTTTCAGTGTGTGTGTGTGTGCGGTGTTCTGGGGTGTTGTCTGGGAGAGTGTGAAGGGCAGTGCTGGTACAGACTGCACTCTCTGTCTGATCGGTGCCTCTCGTTTCAGTGTGTGTGTGTGTGCGGTGTTCTGGGGTGTTGTCTGGGAGAGTGTGAAGGGCAGTGCTGGTACAGACTGCACTCTCTGTCTGATCGGTGCCTCTCGTTTCAGTGTGTGTGTGTGTGCGGTGTTCTGGGGTGTTGTCTGGGAGAGTGTGAAGGGCAGTGCTGGTACAGACTGCACTCTCTGTCTGATCGGTGCCTCTCGTTTCAGTGTGTGTGTGTGTGCGGTGTTCTGGGGTGTTGTCTGGGAGAGTGTGAAGGGCAGTGCTGGTACAGACTGCACTCTCTGTCTGATCGGTGCCTCTCGTTTCAGTGTGTGTGTGTGTGCGGTGTTCTGGGGTGTTGTCTGGGAGAGTGTGAAGGGCAGTGCTGGTACAGACTGCACTCTCTGTCTGATCGGTGCCTCTCGTTTCAGTGTGTGTGTGTGTGCGGTGTTCTGGGGTGTTGTCTGGGAGAGTGTGAAGGGCAGTGCTGGTACAGACTGCACTCTCTGTCTGATCGGTGCCTCTCGTTTCAGTGTGTGTGTGTGTGCGGTGTTCTGGGGTGTTGTCTGGGAGAGTGTGAAGGGCAGTGCTGGTACAGACTGCACTCTCTGTCTGATCGGTGCCTCTCGTTTCAGTGTGTGTGTGTGTGCGGTGTTCTGGGGTGTTGTCTGGGAGAGTGTGAAGGGCAGTGCTGGTACAGACTGCACTCTCTGTCTGATCGGTGCCTCTCGTTTCAGTGTGTGTGTGTGTGCGGTGTTCTGGGGTGTTGTCTGGGAGAGTGTGAAGGGCAGTGCTGGTACAGACTGCACTCTCTGTCTGATCGGTGCCTCTCGTTTCAGTGTGTGTGTGTGTGCGGTGTTCTGGGGTGTTGTCTGGGAGAGTGTGAAGGGCAGTGCTGGTACAGACTGCACTCTCTGTCTGATCGGTGCCTCTCGTTTCAGTGTGTGTGTGTGTGCGGTGTTCTGGGGTGTTGTCTGGGAGAGTGTGAAGGGCAGTGCTGGTACAGACTGCACTCTCTGTCTGATCGGTGCCTCTCGTTTCAGTGTGTGTGTGTGTGCGGTGTTCTGGGGTGTTGTCTGGGAGAGTGTGAAGGGCAGTGCTGGTACAGACTGCACTCTCTGTCTGATCGGTGCCTCTCGTTTCAGTGTGTGTGTGTGTGCGGTGTTCTGGGGTGTTGTCTGGGAGAGTGTGAAGGGCAGTGCTGGTACAGACTGCACTCTCTGTCTGATCGGTGCCTCTCGTTTCAGTGTGTGTGTGTGTGCGGTGTTCTGGGGTGTTGTCTGGGAGAGTGTGAAGGGCAGTGCTGGTACAGACTGCACTCTCTGTCTGATCGGTGCCTCTCGTTTCAGTGTGTGTGTGTGTGCGGTGTTCTGGGGTGTTGTCTGGGAGAGTGTGAAGGGCAGTGCTGGTACAGACTGCACTCTCTGTCTGATCGGTGCCTCTCGTTTCAGTGTGTGTGTGTGTGCGGTGTTCTGGGGTGTTGTCTGGGAGAGTGTGAAGGGCAGTGCTGGTACAGACTGCACTCTCTGTCTGATCGGTGCCTCTCGTTTCAGTGTGTGTGTGTGTGCGGTGTTCTGGGGTGTTGTCTGGGAGAGTGTGAAGGGCAGTGCTGGTACAGACTGCACTCTCTGTCTGATCGGTGCCTCTCGTTTCAGTGTGTGTGTGTGTGCGGTGTTCTGGGGTGTTGTCTGGGAGAGTGTGAAGGGCAGTGCTGGTACAGACTGCACTCTCTGTCTGATCGGTGCCTCTCGTTTCAGTGTGTGTGTGTGTGCGGTGTTCTGGGGTGTTGTCTGGGAGAGTGTGAAGGGCAGTGCTGGTACAGACTGCACTCTCTGTCTGATCGGTGCCTCTCGTTTCAGTGTGTGTGTGTGTGCGGTGTTCTGGGGTGTTGTCTGGGAGAGTGTGAAGGGCAGTGCTGGTACAGACTGCACTCTCTGTCTGATCGGTGCCTCTCGTTTCAGTGTGTGTGTGTGTGCGGTGTTCTGGGGTGTTGTCTGGGAGAGTGTGAAGGGCAGTGCTGGTACAGACTGCACTCTCTGTCTGATCGGTGCCTCTCGTTTCAGTGTGTGTGTGTGTGCGGTGTTCTGGGGTGTTGTCTGGGAGAGTGTGAAGGGCAGTGCTGGTACAGACTGCACTCTCTGTCTGATCGGTGCCTCTCGTTTCAGTGTGTGTGTGTGTGCGGTGTTCTGGGGTGTTGTCTGGGAGAGTGTGAAGGGCAGTGCTGGTACAGACTGCACTCTCTGTCTGATCGGTGCCTCTCGTTTCAGTGTGTGTGTGTGTGCGGTGTTCTGGGGTGTTGTCTGGGAGAGTGTGAAGGGCAGTGCTGGTACAGACTGCACTCTCTGTCTGATCGGTGCCTCTCGTTTCAGTGTGTGTGTGTGTGCGGTGTTCTGGGGTGTTGTCTGGGAGAGTGTGAAGGGCAGTGCTGGTACAGACTGCACTCTCTGTCTGATCGGTGCCTCTCGTTTCAGTGTGTGTGTGTGTGCGGTGTTCTGGGGTGTTGTCTGGGAGAGTGTGAAGGGCAGTGCTGGTACAGACTGCACTCTCTGTCTGATCGGTGCCTCTCGTTTCAGTGTGTGTGTGTGTGCGGTGTTCTGGGGTGTTGTCTGGGAGAGTGTGAAGGGCAGTGCTGGTACAGACTGCACTCTCTGTCTGATCGGTGCCTCTCGTTTCAGTGTGTGTGTGTGTGCGGTGTTCTGGGGTGTTGTCTGGGAGAGTGTGAAGGGCAGTGCTGGTACAGACTGCACTCTCTGTCTGATCGGTGCCTCTCGTTTCAGTGTGTGTGTGTGTGCGGTGTTCTGGGGTGTTGTCTGGGAGAGTGTGAAGGGCAGTGCTGGTACAGACTGCACTCTCTGTCTGATCGGTGCCTCTCGTTTCAGTGTGTGTGTGTGTGCGGTGTTCTGGGGTGTTGTCTGGGAGAGTGTGAAGGGCAGTGCTGGTACAGACTGCACTCTCTGTCTGATCGGTGCCTCTCGTTTCAGTGTGTGTGTGTGTGCGGTGTTCTGGGGTGTTGTCTGGGAGAGTGTGAAGGGCAGTGCTGGTACAGACTGCACTCTCTGTCTGATCGGTGCCTCTCGTTTCAGTGTGTGTGTGTGTGCGGTGTTCTGGGGTGTTGTCTGGGAGAGTGTGAAGGGCAGTGCTGGTACAGACTGCACTCTCTGTCTGATCGGTGCCTCTCGTTTCAGTGTGTGTGTGTGTGCGGTGTTCTGGGGTGTTGTCTGGGAGAGTGTGAAGGGCAGTGCTGGTACAGACTGCACTCTCTGTCTGATCGGTGCCTCTCGTTTCAGTGTGTGTGTGTGTGCGGTGTTCTGGGGTGTTGTCTGGGAGAGTGTGAAGGGCAGTGCTGGTACAGACTGCACTCTCTGTCTGATCGGTGCCTCTCGTTTCAGTGTGTGTGTGTGTGCGGTGTTCTGGGGTGTTGTCTGGGAGAGTGTGAAGGGCAGTGCTGGTACAGACTGCACTCTCTGTCTGATCGGTGCCTCTCGTTTCAGTGTGTGTGTGTGTGCGGTGTTCTGGGGTGTTGTCTGGGAGAGTGTGAAGGGCAGTGCTGGTACAGACTGCACTCTCTGTCTGATCGGTGCCTCTCGTTTCAGTGTGTGTGTGTGCGGTGTTCTGGGGTGTTGTCTGGGAGAGTGTGAAGGGCAGTGCTGGTACAGACTGCACTCTCTGTCTGATCGGTGCCTCTCGTTTCAGTGTGTGTGTGTGTGCGGTGTTCTGGGGTGTTGTCTGGGAGAGTGTGAAGGGCAGTGCTGGTACAGACTGCACTCTCTGTCTGATCGGTGCCTCTCGTTTCAGTGTGTGTGTGTGTGCGGTGTTCTGGGGTGTTGTCTGGGAGAGTGTGAAGGGCAGTGCTGGTACAGACTGCACTCTCTGTCTGATCGGTGCCTCTCGTTTCAGTGTGTGTGTGTGTGCGGTGTTCTGGGGTGTTGTCTGGGAGAGTGTGAAGGGCAGTGCTGGTACAGACTGCACTCTCTGTCTGATCGGTGCCTCTCGTTTCAGTGTGTGTGTGTGTGCGGTGTTCTGGGGTGTTGTCTGGGAGAGTGTGAAGGGCAGTGCTGGTACAGACTGCACTCTCTGTCTGATCGGTGCCTCTCGTTTCAGTGTGTGTGTGTGTGCGGTGTTCTGGGGTGTTGTCTGGGAGAGTGTGAAGGGCAGTGCTGGTACAGACTGCACTCTCTGTCTGATCGGTGCCTCTCGTTTCAGTGTGTGTGTGTGTGCGGTGTTCTGGGGTGTTGTCTGGGAGAGTGTGAAGGGCAGTGCTGGTACAGACTGCACTCTCTGTCTGATCGGTGCCTCTCGTTTCAGTGTGTGTGTGTGTGCGGTGTTCTGGGGTGTTGTCTGGGAGAGTGTGAAGGGCAGTGCTGGTACAGACTGCACTCTCTGTCTGATCGGTGCCTCTCGTTTCAGTGTGTGTGTGTGTGCGGTGTTCTGGGGTGTTGTCTGGGAGAGTGTGAAGGGCAGTGCTGGTACAGACTGCACTCTCTGTCTGATCGGTGCCTCTCGTTTCAGTGTGTGTGTGTGTGCGGTGTTCTGGGGTGTTGTCTGGGAGAGTGTGAAGGGCAGTGCTGGTACAGACTGCACTCTCTGTCTGATCGGTGCCTCTCGTTTCAGTGTGTGTGTGTGTGCGGTGTTCTGGGGTGTTGTCTGGGAGAGTGTGAAGGGCAGTGCTGGTACAGACTGCACTCTCTGTCTGATCGGTGCCTCTCGTTTCAGTGTGTGTGTGTGCGGTGTTCTGGGGTGTTGTCTGGGAGAGTGTGAAGGGCAGTGCTGGTACAGACTGCACTCTCTGTCTGATCGGTGCCTCTCGTTTCAGTGTGTGTGTGTGCGGTGTTCTGGGGTGTTGTCTGGGAGAGTGTGAAGGGCAGTGCTGGTACAGACTGCACTCTCTGTCTGATCGGTGCCTCTCGTTTCAGTGTGTGTGTGTGTGCGGTGTTCTGGGGTGTTGTCTGGGAGAGTGTGAAGGGCAGTGCTGGTACAGACTGCACTCTCTGTCTGATCGGTGCCTCTCGTTTCAGTGTGTGTGTGTGCGGTGTTCTGGGGTGTTGTCTGGGAGAGTGTGAAGGGCAGTGCTGGTACAGACTGCACTCTCTGTCTGATCGGTGCCTCTCGTTTCAGTGTGTGTGTGTGTGCGGTGTTCTGGGGTGTTGTCTGGGAGAGTGTGAAGGGCAGTGCTGGTACAGACTGCACTCTCTGTCTGATCGGTGCCTCTCGTTTCAGTGTGTGTGTGTGTCGGTGTTCTGGGGTGTTGTCTGGGAGAGTGTGAAGGGCAGTGCTGGTACAGACTGCACTCTCTGTCTGATCGGTGCCTCTCGTTTCAGTGTGTGTGTGTGTGTGTGTGGTGTTCTGGGGGTGTTGTCTGGGAGAGTGTGAAGGGCAGTGCTGGTACAGACTGCACTCTCTGTCTGATCGGTGCCTCTCGTTTCAGTGTGTGTGTGTGCGGTGTTCTGGGGTGTTGTCTGGGAGAGTGTGAAGGGCAGTGCTGGTACAGACTGCACTCTCTGTCTGATCGGTGCCTCTCGTTTCAGTGTGTGTGTGTGTGTGCGGTGTTCTGGGGTGTTGTCTGGGAGAGTGTGAAGGGCAGTGCTGGTACAGACTGCACTCTCTGTCTGATCGGTGCCTCTCGTTTCAGTGTGTGTGTGTGCTGGTGTTCTGGGGTGTTGTCTGGGAGAGTGTGAAGGGCAGTGCTGGTACAGACTGCACTCTCTGTCTGATCGGTGCCTCTCGTTTCAGTGTGTGTGTGTGTGCGGTGTTCTGGGGTGTTGTCTGGGAGAGTGTGAAGGGCAGTGCTGGTACAGACTGCACTCTCTGTCTGATCGGTGCCTCTCGTTTCAGTGTGTGTGTGTGTGCGGTGTTCTGGGGTGTTGTCTGGGAGAGTGTGAAGGGCAGTGCTGGTACAGACTGCACTCTGTCTGATCGGTGCCTCTCGTTTCAGTGTGTGTGTGTGTGCGGTGTTCTGGGGGTGTTGTCTGGGAGAGTGTGAAGGGCAGTGCTGGTACAGACTGCACTCTCTGTCTGATCGGTGCCTCTCGTTTCAGTGTGTGTGTGTGTGTGTGTGTGTCTGGGGTGTTGTCTGGGAGAGTGTGAAGGGCAGTGCTGGTACAGACTGCACTCTCTGTCTGATCGGTGCCTCTCGTTTCAGTGTGTGTGTGTGTGCGTGTGTTCTGGGGTGTTGTCTGGGAGAGTGTGAAGGGCAGTGCTGGTACAGACTGCACTCTCTGTCTGATCGGTGCCTCTCGTTTCAGTGTGTGTGTGTGTGCAGGTGTTCTGGGGTGTTGTCTGGGAGAGTGTGAAGGGCAGTGCTGGTACAGACTGCACTCTCTGTCTGATCGGTGCCTCTCGTTTCAGTGTGTGTGTGTGTCGGTGTTCTGGGGTGTTGTCTGGGAGAGTGTGAAGGGCAGTGCTGGTACAGACTGCACTCTCTGTCTGATCGGTGCCTCTCGTTTCAGTGTGTGTGTGTGCGGTGTTCTGGGGTGTTGTCTGGGAGAGTGTGAAGGGCAGTGCTGGTACAGACTGCACTCTCTGTCTGATCGGTGCCTCTCGTTTCAGTGTGTGTGTGTGTGTGTGTTCTGGGGTGTTGTCTGGGAGAGTGTGAAGGGCAGTGCTGGTACAGACTGCACTCTCTGTCTGATCGGTGCCTCTCGTTTCAGTGTGTGTGTGTGTGCGGTGTTCTGGGGTGTTGTCTGGGAGAGTGTGAAGGGCAGTGCTGGTACAGACTGCACTCTCTGTCTGATCGGTGCCTCTCGTTTCAGTGTGTGTGTGTGTGTGTGTGTGTGCGGTGTTCTGGGGGTGTTGTCTGGGAGAGTGTGAAGGGCAGTGCTGGTACAGACTGCACTCTCTGTCTGATCGGTGCCTCTCGTTTCAGTGTGTGTGTGTGTGCGGTGTTCTGGGGTGTTGTCTGGGAGAGTGTGAAGGGCAGTGCTGGTACAGACTGCACTCTCTGTCTGATCGGTGCCTCTCGTTTCAGTGTGTGTGTGTGTGCGGTGTTCTGGGGTGTTGTCTGGGAGAGTGTGAAGGGCAGTGCTGGTACAGACTGCACTCTCTGTCTGATCGGTGCCTCTCGTTTCAGTGTGTGTGTGTGTGCGGTGTTCTGGGGTGTTGTCTGGGAGAGTGTGAAGGGCAGTGCTGGTACAGACTGCACTCTCTGTCTGATCGGTGCCTCTCGTTTCAGTGTGTGTGTGTGTGCGGTGTTCTGGGGTGTTGTCTGGGAGAGTGTGAAGGGCAGTGCTGGTACAGACTGCACTCTCTGTCTGATCGGTGCCTCTCGTTTCAGTGTGTGTGTGTGCACGGTGTTCTGGGGTGTTGTCTGGGAGAGTGTGAAGGGCAGTGCTGGTACAGACTGCACTCTCTGTCTGATCGGTGCCTCTCGTTTCAGTGTGTGTGTGTGTGCGGTGTTCTGGGGGTGTTGTCTGGGAGAGTGTGAAGGGCAGTGCTGGTACAGACTGCACTCTCTGTCTGATCGGTGCCTCTCGTTTCAGTGTGTGTGTGTGTGTGCGGTGTTCTGGGGGTGTTGTCTGGGAGAGTGTGAAGGGCAGTGCTGGTACAGACTGCACTCTCTGTCTGATCGGTGCCTCTCGTTTCAGTGTGTGTGTGTGTGTCGGTGTTCTGGGGTGTTGTCTGGGAGAGTGTGAAGGGCAGTGCTGGTACAGACTGCACTCTCTGTCTGATCGGTGCCTCTCGTTTCAGTGTGTGTGTGTGTGCGGTGTTCTGGGGTGTTGTCTGGGAGAGTGTGAAGGGCAGTGCTGGTACAGACTGCACTCTCTGTCTGATCGGTGCCTCTCGTTTCAGTGTGTGTGTGTGTGCGGTGTTCTGGGGGTGTTGTCTGGGAGAGTGTGAAGGGCAGTGCTGGTACAGACTGCACTCTCTGTCTGATCGGTGCCTCTCGTTTCAGTGTGTGTGTGTGTGTGCGGTGTTCTGGGGTGTTGTCTGGGAGAGTGTGAAGGGCAGTGCTGGTACAGACTGCACTCTCTGTCTGATCGGTGCCTCTCGTTTCAGTGTGTGTGTGTGTGCGGTGTTCTGGGGGTGTTGTCTGGGAGAGTGTGAAGGGCAGTGCTGGTACAGACTGCACTCTCTGTCTGATCGGTGCCTCTCGTTTCAGTGTGTGTGTGTGCACGGTGTTCTGGGGTGTTGTCTGGGAGAGTGTGAAGGGCAGTGCTGGTACAGACTGCACTCTCTGTCTGATCGGTGCCTCTCGTTTCAGTGTGTGTGTGTGTGCGGTGTTCTGGGGTGTTGTCTGGGAGAGTGTGAAGGGCAGTGCTGGTACAGACTGCACTCTCTGTCTGATCGGTGCCTCTCGTTTCAGTGTGTGTGTGTGTGCGGTGTTCTGGGGTGTTGTCTGGGAGAGTGTGAAGGGCAGTGCTGGTACAGACTGCACTCTCTGTCTGATCGGTGCCTCTCGTTTCAGTGTGTGTGTGTGTCGGTGTTCTGGGGTGTTGTCTGGGAGAGTGTGAAGGGCAGTGCTGGTACAGACTGCACTCTCTGTCTGATCGGTGCCTCTCGTTTCAGTGTGTGTGTGTGTGCGGTGTTCTGGGGTGTTGTCTGGGAGAGTGTGAAGGGCAGTGCTGGTACAGACTGCACTCTCTGTCTGATCGGTGCCTCTCGTTTCAGTGTGTGTGTGTGTGCGGTGTTCTGGGGTGTTGTCTGGGAGAGTGTGAAGGGCAGTGCTGGTACAGACTGCACTCTCTGTCTGATCGGTGCCTCTCGTTTCAGTGTGTGTGTGTGTGTGCGGTGTTCTGGGGTGTTGTCTGGGAGAGTGTGAAGGGCAGTGCTGGTACAGACTGCACTCTCTGTCTGATCGGTGCCTCTCGTTTCAGTGTGTGTGTGTGTGTGCGGTGTTCTGGGGTGTTGTCTGGGAGAGTGTGAAGGGCAGTGCTGGTACAGACTGCACTCTCTGTCTGATCGGTGCCTCTCGTTTCAGTGTGTGTGTGTGTGCACGGTGTTCTGGGGTGTTGTCTGGGAGAGTGTGAAGGGCAGTGCTGGTACAGACTGCACTCTCTGTCTGATCGGTGCCTCTCGTTTCAGTGTGTGTGTGTGTGCGGTGTTCTGGGGTGTTGTCTGGGAGAGTGTGAAGGGCAGTGCTGGTACAGACTGCACTCTCTGTCTGATCGGTGCCTCTCGTTTCAGTGTGTGTGTGTGCGGTGTTCTGGGGTGTTGTCTGGGAGAGTGTGAAGGGCAGTGCTGGTACAGACTGCACTCTCTGTCTGATCGGTGCCTCTCGTTTCAGTGTGTGTGTGTGTGCGGTGTTCTGGGGTGTTGTCTGGGAGAGTGTGAAGGGCAGTGCTGGTACAGACTGCACTCTCTGTCTGATCGGTGCCTCTCGTTTCAGTGTGTGTGTGTGTGCGGTGTTCTGGGGTGTTGTCTGGGAGAGTGTGAAGGGCAGTGCTGGTACAGACTGCACTCTCTGTCTGATCGGTGCCTCTCGTTTCAGTGTGTGTGTGTGTGTGCGGTGTTCTGGGGTGTTGTCTGGGAGAGTGTGAAGGGCAGTGCTGGTACAGACTGCACTCTCTGTCTGATCGGTGCCTCTCGTTTCAGTGTGTGTGTGTGTG
>JAGXEW010000128.1:55988-58488 GCA_030684275.1 Acipenser oxyrinchus oxyrinchus | reverse complement strand
CTCCCTCCTGGTTTTACCGCGTAAGAGCTGGGCCGTACAGAGATGTGTGTCGGTTTTAAATTAGACGGCTTGTTTTATATTAAAACGCTTACAGGTTTCGGGATAGAGAAGTCAGTTCCGTGAAGTCGTTGAAAAATGAAACTCCCTCTGTTGGCAGTGGAGTGTTACTGCAGGCCTTTTTTCTTTTTTTTACTAGCTGAAAAATAAATAAATATATATATTTCAATACTCAAACATTTCAAATCTACAAATAAATAAGTAAATAAGATGCACCGCAACAGTATTCAACCATTTTTTTGTGTGTGTTATTTACATTATAAAAGTGTCCTGTTTTAAAATATCTATATTCAAGGCTGGTCCCTTGTAAAACTATATGCATTAAAAAAACATTATCGCCAAAAAAATAAAAAAATTATAATGACGGTAGCAGGTTTTATAGTTTCGTCATAAAGTTCCAAAATAGACTCAGAATCTGCAGGTGGCGGGTGGGGGGAAACAGCACTGATTTGTTGAACAGCACCCCCATCTTGTGGCGGACCGCGCAACTGTAGCCGAATATGTCAACCCGCACCGTGCTAGACTACTTGAACAACACCCCCATCTTGTGGCAGGACCGCGCAACTGCAGCTGAAAATGCCAGTCTGTGTGATGGGAGTTCTGTTGTGGATTCGGAGTGACGTTTCAGCCATGACGTGTTTTTTTTTTTAGTTGTTTTATTCCAAGAGCCTGGTTCCGTTGGGTTTAAGTTCTGGGTGTTAAGACAGGATTGCAGTATAAAGCAGCATGTGAATTAACCCAATCAAGAACCAAAGTGTTCCACAGTTTCCCCTTCACCTTTCTAATACAGCTCTGGCCAAACACATCACCTGGAATTTTAGGGTTAGACATAATAAAAATATATATACAGTACTGTGCAAAAGTTTTAGGCAGGTGTGAAAAAATGCTGTAAAGTAAGAATGCTTTCAAAAATAGACATGTTAATAGGTTATATTTATCAATTAACTAAATGCAAAGTGAGTGAACAGATGAAAAATCTAAATCAAATCCATATTTGGTGTGACCACCCTTTGCCTTCAAAACAGCATCAAGCATCAATTCTTCTAGGTACACTTGCACACAGTTTTTGAAGGAACTCGGCAGGTAGGTTGGCCCAAACATCTTGGAGAACTAACCACAGCTCTTCTGTGGATTTAGGCAGCCTCAGTTGCTTCTCTCTCTTCATGTAATCCCAGACAGACTCAATGATGTTGAGATCAGGGCTCTGTGGGGACCATACCATCACTTCCAGGACTCCTTGTTCTTCTTTACACTGAAGATAGTTCTTAATGACTTTCGCTGTATGTTTGGGGTCATTGTCATGCTGCAGAATAAATTTGGGGCCAATCAGATGCCTCCCTGATGGTATTGCATGATGGATAAGTATCTGCCTGTACTTCTCAGCATTGAGGAGACCATTAATTCTGACCAAATCCCCAACTCCATTTGCAGAAATGAAGCCCCAAACTTGCAAGGAACCTCCACCATGCTTCACTGTTGCCTGCAGACACTCATTCGTGTACGCTCTCCAGCCCTTCGGCGAACAAACTGCCTTCTACTACAGCCAAATATTTCAAATTTTGACTCATCAGTCCAGAGCACCTGCTGCCATTTTTCTGCACCCCAGTTCCTGTGTTTTCGTGCATAGTTGAGTCGCTTGGCCTTGTTTCCACATCGGAGGTATGGCTTTTTGGCCGCAAGTCTTCCATGAAGGCCACTTCTGACCAGACTTCTCTGGACAGTAGATGGGTGTACCAGGGTCCCACTGTTTTCTGCCAATTCTGAGCTGATGGCACAGCTGGACATCTTCCGATTGCAAAGGGAAGTAAGCATGATGTGTCTTTCATCTGCTGCAGTAAGTTTCCTTGGCCGACCACTGCGTCTACGGTCCTCAACGCTGCCCGTTTCTTTGTGCTTCTTCAAAAGAGCTTGGACAGCACATCTGGAAACCCCTGTCTGCCTTGAAATTTTTGCCTGGGAGAGACCTTGCTGATGCAGTATAACTACCTTGTGTCTTGTTGCTGTGCTCAGTCTTGCCATGGTGTATGACTTTTGACAGTAAACTGTCTTCAGCAACCTCACCTTGTTAGCTGAGTTTGGCTGTTCCTCACCCAGTTTTATTCCTCCTACACAGCTGTTTCTGTTTCAGTTAATGATTGTTTTTCAACCTACATATTGAATTGATGATCATTAGCACCTGTTTGGTATAATTGTTTAATCATACACCTGACTATATGCCTACAAAATCCCTGACTTTGTGCAAGTGTACCTAGAAGAATTGATGCTGTTTTGAAGGCAAAGGGTTGTCACACCAAATATGGATTTGATTTAGATTTTTCTTCTGTTCACTCACTAGGCATTTAGTTAATTGATAAATATAATCTATTAACATGTCTATTTTTGAAAGCATTCTTACTTTACAGCATTTTTTCACACCTGCCTAAAACTTTTGCACAGTACTGTA
>JAGXEW010000128.1:35686-55488 GCA_030684275.1 Acipenser oxyrinchus oxyrinchus | reverse complement strand
ATAGGGAAGCATTGTAAAGCACAGAGAGGTGTGGTAAAGCATAGGGAAGCATTGTAAAGCACAGAGAGGTGTGGTAAAGCATAGGGAAGCATTGTAAAGCACAGAGAGGTCTGGTAATGCATAGGGAAGCATTGTAAAGCACAGAGAGGTCTGGTAAAGCATAGGGAAGCATTGTAAAGCACAGAGAGGTGTGGTAAAGCATAGGGAAGCATTGTAAAGCACAGAGAGGTCTGGTAATGCATAGGGAAGCATTGTAAAGCACAGAGAGGTCTGGTAAAGCATATGGAAGCATTGTAAAGCACAGAGAGGTCTGGTAATGCATAGGGAAGCATTGTAAAGCACAGAGAGGTCTGGTAAAGCATAGGGAAGCATTGTAAAGCACAGAGAGGTCTGGTAAAGCATATGGAAGCATTGTAAAGCACAGAGAGGTCTGGTAAAACATATTAAAAAATGTGATGAGCTCTGATGGGCTGAACGGCCTCCTCTCGTTCAGGGAGTTCTGTTCCTGTTTTTCCTCTCGACTCTCCATCTCTGTCTCGCTCTCTCTCGCTCTCTTTCTTTTCCTTGCTCGTTAAGCTCGGCAGTCTCTCTCTCTTCACCTCCCTCGTTCCTTGTCCGCTCTGCAAATCTATTCTGGTGTGCCATGCAGTGGCCTGAAAGCTATTCTTTTGAGCAGCTGATGCTGAGGGAGCGCAGGCGCTTTGTGTGGCTTGGAACCTGGTTTCAGGAGACTGGGGTTTCAGGCGCTGCTGCACACCAGGCAGGGAGACATGGGGTTTGATACAGCACCCTCAAACTAGGTCTCCCGGGGTCTCCTGGGAGCAGGTTTCAAGACACTTTTTTAAATTTTATTTTTATTATTATTTTGTATTTATTACAAACCACCTATCTGGGAGGACCTGCACAAGTCCGGATGTGTCCCAGTATCCCAGTATGAAAGCTCTAACTGGTCACCAGCTATCCAGTAGGTGGAGCTGGAGCTCCCAACACAATTCAGAGACTCTCAATGCCAGGATGTTTCATATGGATCAGTACTACACTACAATACAATACACTGCAATACAATACAATACAATACAATACAATACACTACACTACACTACACTACAATACAATACAATACACTGTAATACAATACAATACAATACAATACACTGCAATACAATACAATACAATACACAGCAATACAATACAATACAATACAATACAATACAATACAATACAATACACTGCAATACAACACAATACAATACAATACACTACAATACAATACAATACAATACACTACACTACACTACACTACAATACAATACACTACTACAATACACATACAATACAATACACTGCAATACAATACAATACAATACAATACAATACAATACAATACAATACAATACAATACACTACAATACACTACAATACAATACAATACACTACAATACAATACAATACAATACATACTACACTACACTACACTACACTACACTACAATACAATACACTACACACTACAATACAATACACTACAATACAATACACTACAATACAATACAATACAATACACTACAATACACACATACACTACACTACAATACAATACACTACAATACACTACAATACAATACACTACAACTACAATACACTACAATACAATACAATACACTACAATACAATACACTACAATACAATACACTACAATACACTACACTACAACTACAATACAATACACTACACTACAATACACTACAATACAATACAATACACTACAATACAATACAATACTGTACAATACAATACAATACAATACAATACAATACAATACAATACAATACAATACAATACAATACAGTACAATACAATACAATACAATACAATACAATACAATACACTACAATACAATACAATACAATACAATACAATACAATACACATACAATACAGTACAATACAATACAATACAATACAATACAATACTGTACAATACAATACAATACAATACAATACAATACAATACAATACAATACACTACAATACACTACACTACAATACAATACACTACACTACAATACAATACAATACACTACAATACAATACAATACAATACACTACAATACAATACAATACAATACAATACAATACAATACAATACACTGCAATACAACACAATACAATACACTACAATACAATACACTACACTACACTACACTACACTACAATACAATACACTGCAATACAATACAATACACTACACTACAATACAATACAATACACTACAATACAATACAATACACTACAATACAATACACTACAATACAATACAATACACTACAATACAATACAATACAATACAATACAATACAATACAATACAATACAATACACTACAATACAATACACTACAATACAATACAATACAATACACTACAATACAATACACTACAATACAATACACTACAATACAATACACTACACTACAATACACTACAATACAATACACTACAATACAATACAATACAATACAATACAATACAATACAATACACTACAATACAATACAATACACTACAATACAATACAATACAATACACTACAATACAATACAATACAATACACTACAATACAATACACTACAATACAATACAATACAATACACTGCAATACAATACAATACACTACACTACAATACAATACACTACAATACAATACAATACAATACAATACAATACAATACAATACAATACAATACAATACAATACAATACAATACAATACAATACAATACAATACAATACAATACAATACAATACAATACACTACAATACAATACAATACAATACAATACACTGCAATACAATACACAAGGTGCTAGTGATCGGTGCTGGCGAGATTCAGGGTTGCTTAGCGACCCTGGAACCACACAGAGGCTGAGAGGGGTGAAGGAGTTATTCTGGGATGTTCATAAGGTTGACGCTCGAAGTCTATTTGTGGGTCTGTCTGCACCGTTGCTCCTATTTTCTCAATAAAGACTCCTTTTAACAGCAGTGAAGCAGGGCCAGGAAGCAGGGAGTTCACATTTTGAAACCTTCAGTCGTGTTTTGTGGAGCTAATATTATAGAAGCGGTAAAAGAGACTTCATAAAATTCAATGACAGAAGACTTTTTTTCCTTCAGTTTATGTTAGTTGGCCAAAAATGTTGCATCACCTAGAATTTTAGGATTGAGACCTAATTAAAATAAAAACTATAGGAACATCATTTCTGTTATTTAACATCATGTGATCAAAGAAACTACAAAAATGATATCGTGAAAGTCTAATTCAAATGTTCCATTGTCAGTTTGTCATTTAATTTAAGCCTGTGGGGAAAACTAAAACCAGGAAGCGGGAATTGAATCGTGGCTGATTGGAATGATGGTATTAAGGTCCGCCACGGTTTAGATCATTAAAATGGGCTTGAACCTCTTACTCGCCCTGAGGGATTTGCTGACACGACAGCTCCTTTAAGAAGTATTGATGGGCAGCTGTTCAATAAATCCATGCATTGAGTCGCTTTTGAAAAAAAGAAAACCTGTCCTTCC
This sequence comes from Acipenser oxyrinchus oxyrinchus, assembly GCA_030684275.1. NCBI lineage: Eukaryota > Metazoa > Chordata > Actinopteri > Acipenseriformes > Acipenseridae > Acipenser > Acipenser oxyrinchus. The sequence goes on along the minus strand of JAGXEW010000128.1, from coordinate 51,918 downwards.
CTCACCTTTACGACCGAGCACAAATCGATGGCGGTCGAAGGCGCTCAGAGTGTTTGAAAAGCCAGCTGGAAGGCCATTTTCCGTCCGTCCCTTTTCACTGGGAGCTACAGCCTTGATGCGACAGTAAAAGCCCCGCGATCTGTGCTCGATTGCAAAGGTGAGGGAGGACGGCTTTTCTTCTTCGAAGTCGATTGTAAAGGTGAGGGAGGACGGCTTTTCTTGTTTTGAAGTCAACACCATTAATAAATGGATTTATGGAATACCTGCCGATAAATGCTTCTTAGAAGCGATTACTAGAGTTTCTACATACCCTAATTATTATTGAGTCCATATGAACATCAAAATATTTATTAAGTCTTTGCAATACCTGTATATCACACACACACACATTAGAATCACACGAGCACTTTTCCCTTTGAGCTGTAAGGGCATTTTGATCCAGCAGGGGCCACTGTTGCTCCCCCCCCCTGAAGTCTACTGCACCATCTAGTGGGCAAAACATAGCACTGCATCATTGTTGTAATACCACCCCCAGCAAAGTTTATTATTTTGTTTCCCCCCCCGTATATGCATCTGTTTCTTTAATTGATGAATTATTTATTAATTTCCATTATTTTATTCACATTCTTTCATTCTTTCTCTCCCTCTCTCTCTCTCTCTCTTTTTTTTTGTCTCGCCATCATTTCAGAAACGGAAATCCAGCTCTTCTGTTCAGTACATGGTGAGGATCACCCTTTATTAAACTGGCTTCACTTTCGGGAGGGGGGGGGCGCTGGTTGTAGGGAAGCATATTAGCGTCGCACGGAGGTTCCCGGGGCAATGAGTACCCAGCGCAACGCTAACATGCTTCCCCACACACCCGCACCATGGGAGTCTTTTCAGAAGCTGTTTTGCTGGTCAACAACGATTGAAGCAGAAACAGCAATCTAAAATCCCTCCCAGCACACACACACTGCGATAGAAGATTCAACCAAAAAAAAAAGGTCTAGTGTTTGGGAAATTTGGATGATGTGAAGCTTATTTAATCGGTATTCTTTTAGAGAGAGAGAGAGAGAGAGAAAAACGAGATAGAGAGGGAATGAGAGACAGGAAACGAGAGAGAGAGAGAAAAGAGAGAGAGAGAGAACGAGAGAGAAGAGAGAGAGAGAGAGAGAGAGAGAGAGAGAAACGAGAGAGGAAAAGGAGAGAGAAACGTTTGCAGGCAACTTTTTTTGTGTGCGCCGTTTTTAAGCAAGCAGAGATTGAGCGAAGACGCTGCAAACTCGGAGTTGCTCGGCATGAATCGCCTTTCAGGAGTGTTGATCGGCAGCTATTAAATAAATCCCTTCATTACCGTGTCGAGATCAAAACCAGGCAAGCCGTCCTTCCCTCACCTTTACAATCGAGTACCCAGCGCTGGCGACTAGCTCCCACGCCCAGTGGTTTAAAAAGCTGATTGGAGATTTACTTTCCTCTCATCCGGGGACATTTTTACTGCTGTGAACCAATTTGGTGATTTGGTGATTTGGTGATTTGCTGGGAATTGCCCACCAGATTCAGCCGGCTGTTTTAAAAGACGATTCAGAGAAACAGCAGCTGTGAAAAGCAGTGCATTGTGGGAGAGTGTGGAGCTGGGAAGCATTGCATTGTGGGAGAGTTGAGCTGTGAAGCAGTGCATCGTGGGAGAGTGTGGAGCTGGGAAGCAGTGCATTGTGGGAGAGTTGAGCTGTGAAGCAGTGCATCGTGGGAGAGTGTGGAGCTGGGAAGCAGTGCATTGTGGGAGAGTTGAGCTGTGAAGCAGTGCATTGTGGGAGTGTGGAGCTGGGAAGCAGTGCATTGTGGGAGCTGAGCTGTGAAGCAGTGCATTGTGGGAGAGCGAGCTGGGAGCAGTGCATTGTGGAGAGAGCTGTGAAGCAGTGCATTGTGGGTTGTGTGGAGCTGGGAAGCAGTGCATTGTGGAAGTTCCCCATACTATGAGTTCCCCAGTAAGGGGAGAATGGTGCGCTAACAAGGGACGAGCCTTGATGGGCCGAAGGGTCTTTTCTCGTTCCAGAACGTTTCTGAAATCAGAAACATGCTTCATCGGGAGGTGTCAGTGTCACGCGTGTGGCGTGTGGAGCCGTGATCGCTGTGTGTGTGTCCGTGTGTCTCAGTGTCTGTCTCTGCGTGTGTGTGTGTGTGAATGTGAGTGTGTGTGTGTGTGCGCGTGTGTGTGTGTGTGTCTGTGGGTCCCTGTGTGTGTGCGTGTGTGTGTGTGTCTCTGGGGGTCCCGTGGTGTGTGTATGTCTCTGGGAGTCCCGTGGGGTGTGTGTGTGTGTGTGTATCTCTGGGAGTCCCGTGGTGTGTGTGTGTGTGTGTGTGTGTGTGTGTGTGTGTGTGTGTGTGTGTGTGTGTGTCTCTGGAGTCCTGTGGTGGGTGTGTGTGTGTGTGTGTGTGTGTGTGTGTGTGTGTGTGTGTGTGTCCGTGTGTGTGTGTGTGTGTGTGTGTCTCTGGGGGTCCCGTGGTGTGTGTGTGTGTGTGTGGGGTCTCTGGGGTCCCGTGTGTGTGTGTGTGTGTGTGTGTGTGTGTGTGTGTGTGTGTGTGTGTGTGTGTGTGTGTGTGTGTGGTGTGTGTGTGTGTGTGTCTCTGGGGGTCCCGTGGTGTGTGTGTGTGTGTCTCTGGGGGTCCCGTGGTGTGTGTGTGTGTGTGTGTGTGTGTGTGTGTGTGTGTGTGTCTCTGGGAGTCCCGTGGTGTGTGTGTGTGTCTCTGGGGTCCCGTGGTGTGTGTGTGTGTCTCTGGGGGTCCCGTGGTGTGTGTGTGTGTGTCTCTGGGAGTCCCTGTGTGTGTGTGTGTGTGTGTCTCTGGGAGTCCTGTGTGTGTGTGTGTGTGTCTCTGGGGGTCCCGTGGTGTGTGTGTGTGTCTCTGGGGGTCCCGTGGTGTGTGTGTGTGTCTCTGGGGGTCCCGTGGTGAGCAGGGGTAGCACCCACACTCTGCTCAGTGAGGTCCCTGTTTCTGTTGTTCTGTTCTCTGGAAGGTAATGTTGTTGTGTTTCCTGCACAGCCCCAGACTAACAGCAACAGAACCAGCACAGTCAGCAGCCCCAAAGGAAACCAGTCCTCCCGCACTGGTATTTATCTTCTTTATCCCTCACTTTCTGTGCTGCTTTTTTCCCTTTTGTGTGTCCATTTCACAGCCAGGCATGTCCGAGCCATTACTGTCGACTTTGTTATGAACCCTGTTCACAAAACTAAAACGACACTGCAGAGCTGTATAGAGCTCTATAGGAAAGAGAGCTCCACTCTCAACACTGCAGAGCTGTATAGAGCTCTATAGGAAAGAGAACTCCACACTGCAGAGCTGTATAGAGGTCTATAGGAAAGAGAACTCCACTCTCAACACTGCAGAGCTGTATAGAGCTCTATAGGAAAGAGAACTCCACACTGCAGAGCTGTATAGAGCTCTATAGGAAAGAGAACTCCACACTGCAGAGCTGTATAGAGGTCTATAGGAAAGAACTCCACACTGCAGAGCTGTATAGAGCTCTATAGGAAGAGAACTCCACACTGCAGAGCTGTATAGAGGTCTATAGGAAAGAGAACTCCACTCTCAACACTGCAGAGCTGTATAGAGCTCTATAGGAAAGAGAACTCCACACTGCAGAGCTGTATAGAGGTCTATAGGAAAGCGAACTCAACACTGCAGAGTTGTATAGAGGTCTATAGGAAAGAGAACTCCACACTGCAGAGCTGTACAGAGCTCTATAGGAAAGAGAACGCCACACTGCAGAGCTGTATAGAGCTCTATAGGAAAGAGAACTCCACACTGCAGAGCTGTATAGAGGTCTATAGGAAAGAGAACTCCACACTGCAGAGCTGTATAGAGCTCTATAGGAAAGAGAACTCCACACTGCAGAGCTGTATAGAGGTCTATAGGAAAGAGAACTCCACACTGTAGAGCTGTATAGAGCTCTATAGGAAAGAGAACTCCACACTGCAGAGCTGTATAGAGCTCTATAGGAAAGAGAACTCCACACTGCAGAGCTGTATAGAGGTCTATAGGAAAGAGAACTCCACACTGCAGAGCTATATAGAGGTCTATAGGAAAGAGAACTCCACACTGCAGAGCTGTATAGAGCTCTATAGGAAAGAGAACTCCACACTGCAGAGCTGTATAGAGGTCTATAGGAAAGAGAACTCCACACTGCAGAGCTGTATAGAGCTCTATAGGAAAGAGAACTCCACACTGCAGAGCTGTATAGAGGTCTATAGGAAAGAGAACTCCACACTGTAGAGCTGTATAGAGCTCTATAGGAAAGAGAACTCCACACTGCAGAGCTGTATAGAGCTCTATAGGAAAGAGAACTCCACACTGCAGAGCTGTATAGAGGTCTATAGGAAAGAGAACTCTACTCTCAACACTGCAGAACTGTATAGAAGTCTGTAGGAAAGAGAACTCAACACTGCAGAGCTGTATAGAGCTCTATAGGAAAGAGAACTCCACTCTCAACACTGCAGAGCGCTCTAGCAGTACAGGAAAGTAATAATTCAATGAATCTGGCTTCATTTGAGTTAATCAAAGAGAAGACGACGTGCTGTGCATTGTGTTGTGAACGGGGTTCAGTGTAGCGCACAGGAAAGCAGGGTTCTCCCCACAGACCAGTAGAGACCGGGCGTTATTGGCGTAAATGCAGACTGCAACCGCAGGAAAGCGTGGGGCAAAATTGCACAATGACTGTGCAGATTTACCTAAGGGCTGCCCCTCCCTCCACACCTGCACCTGGATGTCCGTCCAGACTCGTGAGAGCTCTCTGCTTTCCCTGATCTCACAGGGTCTCGGAGAGCTCTCGGAGCATACCGCTGTGTCCTGCATTCCTCATGTCTGTCTCTTTGCAGGCTGTAAATCTCTGACACCCCATTCCGGGACCGGTCGACCTTGTGACACTCTTCAACTTTGTACGCTTCCAACTTTAAAAGTCTGCTTCAAAGCTCTTTTTCAAAATGTCTGCTCTAGTGCACTGATAGGGGTCAGGATTATCGCCCACACAGGCAACACAGCAAAATATATATTTTTTTTTAAATCGCTCTTCCTGCAGTGATTTAGAGGACAGATCGCAAACCCCCAGTGACACTGTAGATATATTTTCAGAACCCCGATATTTCCTCTGTAAGGCTTGCCCACAGTAATTAATAACCGCTGTGACAGTCTTGTCGGCTGTGAACGATGCAGTTATTATTATTATTATTATTATTATTATTATTATTATTATTATTATTATTATTATTATTAATAATAATAATAATCATAATAATAATAATAATAATTAAAAAAAACAGTCTTTAAATAGATATGTTATTTTTATTGAAGCTTTGAGATTAGGCTGCAGTGGTCTCTGTTTTGAAAACGTGAAGGACTGTTAACCCTTTCATGCTTGAGATATTGATAACTCTAAAGACGCCTGTCTCTTTAAGTCCGAAGACTCCTGCAGAAGAGACTGGGAGCTCTCCTGAACAGCGTCAGGGCTTGAGATCCATTGGGAGTGATGTGTGGCATCGATCATGATTGGAATTCATTTGTGACGTTCAGTTTCAGTAACTGCACTGGAACCGCCCCCTGCTCCCCAGTCCCCCTAATGCATGATGTGGAAAGAAATTGTTTTAATTTCTACCTACTGGTACTAAACTGCTTTCCCCTTCTCTCTCCCTCTCTCTCTTATTCTCACTCTCTTGCTGTCCTCCCCTCTCTCTCACTCCCTATCCTCCCTCTCTCTCCCTCTCCCTCTCCCTCTCTCTCTCCTCTCTCTCTCTCTAGGAGCCTCAAACCACTGTCATTCATAACCCCTTGGATGGAATGAAGGTACTCTCCTCTCTTTTAGCTGTCTTTCCATCCCTCGTTCCCTCTCTCTGTCCACCTGTGTCTCTCCGTCTCTGTCCGTACTCTCCTCGCTTTTCTCTGGAGCAAAAATCTTAAAAGTCATACTGTCTGTCCTCCCCAAACGATATGATTTATGAAAATGTGCGACAGTAGCGTGTTCTATATATATTTCATAAGGAGCCTCAGGGGAAATGACATCAACCAATCACAGACGAGGAATTCTGCACAGTCCTGCAGTGATGTCATTTCCCTGCATAAAATAAAAACAGATCTATTCCCAGGTCTGTTACGCCTCTGAGTCCCTGCTTCTGAGCTCTAGCTGTCCTAGATACACTGTGAAGACTGAACTCCCTCGTGAAACGCTTGTCAAGTAAAAACACAAGCAAGTTTATCTGTGGCTGCGTCGTGTTGCCTAACCTGAAGCTGCTTGAACCGCACTAAGATACAGATTCTCCTTCAGCTAGGATTATTACACGAGTTCCCATTTGTGTTTGTGTGCTGGACTTCCAGTAACACATATCAGATATAATAACAGGTAACGCCTTAATCTGATTTCTGCAAGAGCGTCTTTCTACTCCATCTGGTCCGAATGCTTTACTTTGTTGACGCGTGTGTGTGTGTGTCAGTGTGTGTGTGTGTGTGTCCGTGTGTGTGTCAGTGTGTGTGTGTGTGTGTGTGTGAGTGTCAGTGTGTGTGTGTGTGTCAGTGTGTGTGTGTGTGTCCGTGTGTGTGTCAGTGTGTGTTAGTGTCAGTGTGTGTGTGTCAGTGTCTGTGTTAGTGTCAGTGTGTATGTGTCAGTGTGTGTTAGTGTCAGTGTGTGTGTGTGTCAGTGTGAATGTTAGTGTCAGTGTGTGTTAGTGTCAGTGTGTATGTGTGTGTGTCAGTGTGTTAGTGCAGGGTGTATGTGTGTGTGTCAGTGTGTGTCAGTGTGTTAGTGTCAGTGTGTGTGTGTGTGTGTCAGTGTTAGTGTCAGTGTGTGTTAGTGTCAGTGTGTGTTAGTGTCAGTGTGTGTGTGTCAGTGTGTGTTAGTGTCAGTGTGTTAGTGTCAGTGTGTGTGTGTGTGAGAGTGTGTGTGTGTCAGTGTGTTAGTGTCAGTGTGTGTGTTAGTGTGTTAGTGTCAGTGTGTGTTAGTGTCAGTGTGTTAGTGTCTGATTCCCACAGGAATATCTTCTGCGCTTCCTCTGAGTTCTGAAGTCATTCATTGTGAATTCAGCCCCCCCGTTAATTCATGTGGGTTTAATCACCTGGATTCATTCCGTGCTCCTCTGTAATGAATGCTGTGGATCGCGTGTATAAGACATGCATTCATTATGAATGAACACTTCTCACAATCCCCAGATTCATTCCGTGCTCCTCTGTAATGAATGCTGTGGATCGCATGTATAAGACATGCATTCATTATGAATGAACACTTCTCACAATCCCCAGATTCATTCCGTGCTCCTCTGAACGGGTGATCGCACATATAAGACATGCGAAGGAATTTGCTGCCGTTGTTTTAAAACATTAAAGGGCTGTGATAGAGCCACCCCTTGAATTATGATTATTATTAATTTATTTGTCAGACGTCTTAATCCAAGGTGACTCACACAGGTGTTCCAGGGCAGTACAGGGTTACAATGCAAGCTTCATATTTAAACACAGTGTAGTTTACAGTCAGTGCAAATAATAATAATACTACTAGAATACAATATGAACTAGAATGCAGCCAGTTAGGATCACAGCAAGTTATATCTACAGTGGCATGTTAGCAGTGCAATAGTGCAAGGATAGCGCATCAGCTGAGGATCCAGTAACGTGGTGCTGAGGTCAGGCGAGTCCAGAGCAGAGCAGGAGGGGCGGAGCAGGAGATCTACAAGTTCATGGGTCAGTAGTCTGTGAATACAGCCCCCCCCCCTCGCTGCCCCCCAGTAACGCCCCTCTCTGTGTCTCTGCAGGAATCCACAGACAGCAGCAACACCACCATTGAGGACGAGGATGTGAAAGGTAGGAGTCCAGGGTTCACAAGCAGGTCTAGTGATATCACCCGGATCTCAGGTGGATTTCGTGTGATTGCATATCGGATCTGACATAGTTTTTTTTTTAATGTGATTTAAAATGATTATTTTGAATCCAGTCTGATTTTACATTTGTTTTAAGCAGTTTTGTGTGTGTGTGTGTGTGTGTGTGTGGGGGTGTAAAGGAGATGTGAGATGACAGAAAGAGAGAGAGGAGCGAGAGAGGAGAGGAGATGTGAGATGACAGAAAGAGGAGAGAGGAGAGAGAGGAGAGGAGATGTGAGATGACAGAAAGAGGAGAGAGGAGATGTGAAGAGAGAAAGCATAGCAAGGACACCTTGAGTTTATTTATAGCAGCCTGTGAAAGGAGGGGAGGAGATGGAGAGAGAGAGAGAGAGAGAGAGAGAGAGAGAGAGAGAGGGAGAGGTCTGTTTTAGTTGAGTTGAAACAAAGAAGTGCAATGCTGGTGTGCGTGTGTCTGTGCGTGTGTGTGTGTGCGTGTGTGTCAGTGCGTGTGTCTGTGCGTGTGTGTGTGTCTGTGTGTGTGTGTCAGTGTGTGTGTGTGTGCGTGTGTGTGTGTGTGTGTGTGTGTCGAAATCTACTGTACATAAACAGAAGTGGTGGGGGAGGGGGAGGGAGTTAAACTGGTCCTGAACTGTGTTCAGATGGGAGCTGTGTCCAGTAGTTCAGACATGTATCTCAGTGTGTCTCAGTGTATGGACTGTGTGTCTTAGCGTTTCTCTGTGTGTCTCTGTGTGTCTCAGTGTATCTCAGAGTATCTCAGTGTGTCTCAGTGTGTCTCGGTGTGTCTCTGTGTATCTCAGTGTGTCTTAGTGTGTCTCAGTGTGTCTCAATGTATCTCAGTGTGTCTCAGTGTATCTCAGTGTGTCTCAGTGTGTCTCAGTGTATCTCAGTGTGTCTCAGTGTATCTCAGTGTGTCTCAGTGTGTCTCAGTGTGTCTCAGTGTGTCTCAGTGTATCTCAGTGTGTCTCAGTGTATCTCAGTGTGTCTCAGTGTGTCTCAGTGTATCTCAGTGTGTCTCAGTGTATCTCAGTGTATCTCAGTGTGTCTCAGTGTATCTCAGTGTGTCTCAGTGTATCTCAGTGTGTCTCAGTGTGTCTCAGTGTATCTCAGTGTGTCTCAGTGTGTCTCAGTGTATCTCAGTGTGTCTCAGTGTGTCTCAGTGTATCTCAGTGTGTCTCAGTGTGTCTCAGTGTGTCTCAGTGTATCTCAGTGTGTCTCAGTGTGTCTCAGTGTATCTCAGTGTGTCTCAGTGTATCTCAGTGTGTCTCAGTGTATCTCAGTGTGTCTCAGTGTATCTCAGTGTATCTCAGTGTGTCTCAGTGTGTCTCAGTGTATCACAGTGTGTCTCAGTGTATTACAGTGTATCTCAGTGTATTACAGTGTGTCTCAGTGTATTACAGTGTGTCTCAGTGTATCTCAGTGTATCTCAGTGTATCACAGCGTGTCTCGGTGTATTACAGTGTATCTCAGTGTATCTCAGTGTATTACAGTGTGTCTCAGTGTATCTCAGTGTGTCTCAGTGTATCTACAGTGTGTCTCTCAGTGTATCTCAGTGTGTCTCAGTGTATCTCAGTGTATGTCAGTGTATCTCAGTGTATGTCAGTGTGTCTCAGTGTGTCTCAGTGTATCTCAGTGTGTCTCAGTGTGTCTCAGTGTATCTCAGTGTGTCAGTGTGTCTCAGTGTGTCTCAGTGTGTCTCAGTGTATCTCAGTGTGTCTCAGTGTGTGTCAGTGTGTCTCAGTGTGTCTCAGTGTATCTCAGTGTCTCAGTGTGTCTCAGTGTGTCTCAGTGTCTCAGTGTGTCTCAGTGTGTCTCAGTGTATCTCAGTGTATTACAGCGTGTCTCAGTGTATCTCAGTGTGTCTCAGTGTATCTCAGTGTATCTCAGTGTTTCTGTGTATCTCAGTGTGTCTTGGTGTGTCTCAGTGTGTCTCAATGCATCTCAGTGTGTCTTGGTGTGTCTCAGTGTGTCTCAGTGTGTCTCGGTGTGTCTCAGTGTGTCTCAGTGTATCTCAGTGTGTCTCAGTGTGCTGTTGTTTGAGTACTCTGACATGTCTGAGACACTCTGCAGTTCAGTGTGATCCCTGACAGTCCGCACACCCCTCACTCCATTCTCAGCAATCTCAAGCTGGGTGACGTGGCTTTCTGTCTTTTCTTCTCCTTTTCTTTCTTTCTTTCTTTCTCTCTTTCTCCTTTAAATGATCTTCTTTCCTTCTCTCTCCTTTCGTTATCGTCTTTCTTTCTTTCTCTCCTTCATCCCCTCTCAGCTCAGAGTACAGAGAGCTCTCATGCAGATGCCGTCCAATCAGCTCAAAGCCCATCTCCTGTGTTCTGTAAGTCCATCTGAGCATGCTCAGTTCAGCAGCTTCCCCTCACTGACTCCCTCCCTCACTCACTCACTCACTCACTCACTCACTCACTCACTCACTCCCTCACTCCCTCCCCCTGCCTTGTTGTGTGTGCCTGTGTGTGTGTGCCTGTGTGTGTGTGTGTGTGTGTGTGTGTGTGTGTGTGTGTGTGTGTGTGTGTGATCTCTCACAGCCAGCCTCACAGTGATATGGTTTCAGTAACAGTACAGGGTCGCTCAGTGTTGTGTGAAACCTGAAATGTCCCTTGATTACTTACTGGGAAGATTTCATTGTATTGTTAATCAGATCAAGGGGGGGTCATGGTATTGTTAATCAGATCGAGGGGGGTCATGGTATTGTTAATCAGATCGAGGGGGTCATGGTATTGTTAATCAGATCGAGGGGGTCATGGTATTGTTAATCAGATCGAGGGGGTCATGGTATTTTTAATCAGATCGAGGGGGGGTCATGGTATTGTTAATCAGATTGAGGGGGGTCATGGTATTGTTAATCAGATCGAGGGGGGGTCATGGTATTTTTAATCAGATCGAGGGGGGTCATGGTATTGTTAATCAGATCGAGGGGGGTCATGGTATTGTTAATCAGATCGAGGGGGGTCATGGTATTGTTAATCAGATCGAGGGGGGGTCATGGGATTCAGATTGCTTTGGTTTGCGGTGCGCTGCTGCCCTCTAGTGGTGTGTGCTTGTAGCCGCACCGCTCAGCTCTGCCCTGCACGCTGCATCTCCAGCTCCGCACCCCCGCACTCACTCTGTTGTTTTTTCTTTTTGTTTTAAACCATTTTCTGTGTCGACTTTTCTCTTTTCATAAAGATTTATTTTCTTTCTTTTGTGTGTCTCTTTCCTGTATCTCTGTGATGTCATTGCCCCTCTTCCTTTTATCTCTGTGATGTCATCACCCTTCCTTTATGTACCGCTGTGGTGTCATTTCCCTTCTACCTTGTATCTCTGTGATGTCATCACTCCCGTCCCTCAATCTCTGTGATGTCATCACCCCGCCTTTATGTACCACTGTGATGTCATCTCCCTTCTTCCTTTGATCTCTGTGATGTCATCACCCCTGTTCCCTCTCTGTGTGATGTCGCCTCTGTCCCCGTCCCCCCAGCCACCAAGCTGACTGACATTCTGAGCTGCGCTAGGAGGGGCTCCGGACCCCTCCCAGACCCCCCAGACTCTCAGACCTGCTCTGCACTGTGCGCCGGGGTTCAGCCCCCAGACCCAGGCCAAGTCAGAGGGGGGTTCCTCGGCCCACTGCCCCCACAGAGACCCTCCTCCCCCCACCGCCCTCCAGCCCCCGTCTCTCCACACAGCGTGAGTACCAGGGAGGGAGCATTGAACACGTGCAAAATGTACACAGACACGCGCACATGCACACACACACAGACACGCACACACACACACACACACACACACAGACACACACACGCACAGACACACACACACAGTGTGAGACACACACGCACGCACACACACAGTGTGAGACACTTGCACACACACACAGACACACACACTGACACACACACACACAGACGCACACACAGACACAGTGTGAGACACGCACGCACACACACACACACAGTGTGAGACACACACACACAGACGCACACACAGACACAGTGTGAGACACGCACGCACACACTGACACACACAGTGTGAGACACAGACACACACACACACTGAGATATACACACAGACACAGTGTGAGACACACAGACACACACAGTTGCAGACACACATACACACTGACACACACACACACACACACACACACACACAGTCAAAGTCACAGACACGGACACAGTGTAAGACACACAAACACACAGAGTCATAGACACACCCACACAGACACACACTAGATTATAACTTTATACAGATGCCATGCTGGGTAGCTGCTGCAGTTCTGTGCAGGGTTTTATATCAGTGTTGTACAGCTGCGCCCAGCAGTGCCCTGTGTAATCGGTACAGCACAGCGAGGCTCTGCCCAGCACACAGCAGGCAATGCCAGCGACTGTGCTTTATACAGACCGCATGCTGGGTGCAGGTTTGATTGTGTTTGGGGTTGCTGTGCAAAGGAAAGTCCACCACTCTGCAAACATGAGAATACATTTCTAATCTGCGATCTGGCTATATCTGATGAATTACTGAACTGAACTCTCTCCCTCCCTCCTCCTCCCCCTCCCTCCCCTCCCTCCCCTCCCTCCCTTCTCCCCCACCACTCCTCCCTCTCCCCTCCCTCCTCTTCCCCTCCTCCCCCTCAGCTCGCAAGCAGGAGATCATCAAGATCACAGAGCAGCTGATCGGCGTCAACAACGGAGACTTCGAGGCGTACGTGTGAGTGCTGTGTGTGTGTGCGTCTCTGTGTGTGTGTGTGTGCGTCTCTGTGTGTGTGTGTGTGTGCGTCTCTGTGTTTCTGTGTCTGTGTGTGTGTGTGTGTCTGTGCATCTGTGTGTGTGTGTCTGTGTGTGTCTGTGCGTCTCTATGTGTCTGTGTCTGTGTGTCAGTGTGTGTGTGGGGTTGTGAGTGTGTGTGCGTGTGTGTGTGTCTGTGCGTCTCTGTGTGTGTGTGTGTGTGTCTCTGTTTCTGTGTCTGTTTGTGTGTGTGTCTGTGCATCTGTGTGTGTGTGTGTGTGTCTGTGTGTGAGTGTGTGTGTGTCTGTGCGTCTCTGTGTGTCTGTGTCTGTGTGTCAGTGTGTGTGTGGGGTTGTGAGTGTGTGTGTGTGTGTCTCTGTGTGTGTGTCTGTCTTTGCGTCTGTGTGTTTCTGTGTGTCTGTGTGTGTGTGTGTGTCTCTGTGTGTGTGTCTGTCTTTGCGTCTCTGTGTGTTTCTGTGTGTTTCTGTGTGTGTGTGTGCGTGTGTGTGTGTGTGTGTGTGTGTGTGTGTCGCCGTCTCTGTTTCTGATGCAGTGAGAGCATAGTCCTGTCCTCCTCTCTCTCTCTCTCTCTGTCTGTCTGCAGTAGGATCTGTGACCCCGGCTGACCTCCTTCAACCCGAGGCTCTGGGGAACCTGGTGGAGGGATGGACTTCCATCGATTCTACTTCGAGAACCGTGCAGCCCCCCGATCAAACCCTCCCTCAACTCTCACCCCTCCCTCTCACCCCTCTCTCACCCCCTCAACCCCCCCTCTATCTCTGCTCCCCTGCAGCTCTGTCTTTAGAACAGCAAGCTGCTCCATCTCTCACTACAACCCCTCATCCCTCTCTCTCACCCCTCTCTCTCTTTCCCCACTCTCTCCTCTTCCCTCTCTCTCTGTCTCCTCTCCCCTCTCTCTCTCTCTCTCTCTCTCTCCTCTCCCTCTCTCTCTCTCCCCTCTCCCCTCTCTCTCTCTCCTCTCCCTCTCTCTCTCTCTCCTCTCCCCCTCTCTCTCCTCTCTCCCTCTCTCTCCTCTCTCTCTCTCTCCCCCTCTCCACATCTCTTTCTCTCTCTCCTCTCTCTCTCTCTCTCTTCCCATCTCTCTCCTCCCCTCTCTCTCTCCTCTCTCTCCCCTCTCCCTATCTCTCTCTCTCTCCTCCCCCTCTCTCCCTCTCCCTTTCTACTCCTCCTCACCTCTCTCCCCACCTCTCTCTCCACCTCTCTCTCTCTCTCTCTCTCTCTCTTCCCCTCTCCTCCTCCTCTCACCTCTCTCTGGCTCGCTCTGGCTCCCCTGCAGTGCTCTCAAGAACAGCAAGCCAATCCACACCACGATCCTGAACCCCGACGCACCTGGTGGGGAGGAGGCCGCCTGCATCGCCTACATCCGGCTCACGCAGTTCGTGGACGGGCGGCAGGCCGCGAGCAGCCAGTCCGAGGAGACGCGTGTGGCAGCCGGGACGGGAGGTGGCAGAACGCCCACTTCCACTGCTCGCGGCCGCACCCCTGCAGTGAGGGCACGAGGGGCAGTGAGGGTGCGAGGGGAGGTGAGGGCACGAGGAGGGGGCAGTGAGGGACGAGGGGACAGTGAGGGTATGAGGGGGCAGTGAGGGTATGAGGGGGCAGTGAGGGTATGAAGGGGGCAGTGAGGGTATGAGGGGGCAGTGAGGGTACGAGGGGGCAGTGAGGGCAGTGAGGGGGGCAGTGAGGGAAGGAGGGGCAGTGAGGGTGCGAGGGGGGCAGTGAGGGTACGAGAGGAGGCGGTGAGGGTAGAAGAGGAGGCACTTCTCAAAATGTAGTAAAGCACAGAGAAGAGAATGAACCAGCCCCTTCTTAAAGTGTAGTAAAGCACAGAGAATGAACCAGCCCCTTCTTAAAGTGTAGTAAAGCACAGAGACTGAACCAGCCCCTTCTCAAAGTGTAGTAAAGCACAGAGAATGAACCAGCCCCTTCTCAAAGTGTAGTAAAGCACAGAGAAGAGACTGAACCAGCCCCTTCTCAAAGTGTAGTAAAGCACAGAGAAGAGACTGAACCAGCCCCTTCTCAAAGTGTAGTAAAACACAGAGAAGAGACTGAACCAGCCCCTTCTCAAAGTGTAGTAAAACACAGAGAAGAGACTGAACCAGCCCCTTCTCAAAGTGTAGTAAAGCACAGAGAAGAGACTGAACCAGCCCCTTCTCAAAGTGTAGTAAAGCACAGAGACTGAACCAGCCCCTTCTCAAAGTGTAGTAAAGCACAGAGACTGAACCAGCCTCCTTCTCAAAGTGTAGTAAAACACAGAGACTGAACCAGCCCCTTCTCAAAGTGTAGTAAAGCACAGAGACTGAACCAGCCCCTTCTCAAAGTGTAGTAAAGCACAGAGACTGAACCAGCCCCTTCTCAAAGTGTAGTAAAGCACAGAGAAGAGACTGAACCAGCCCCTTCTCAAAGTGTAGTAAAGCACAGAGAAGAGACTGAACCAGCCCCTTCTCAAAGTGTAGTAAAGCACAGAGAATGAACCAGCCCCTTCTCAGAGTTTACTGCTTTGGCAACCCCAGCCTCCCTCTCTTCCTAACTGTGGACCCTCCTGTCTTGTTTGTTTTAGGGCGGACCCGTACACCTTGATCCCGACTTGGGTTCGAGAGCGAGAGAGAGAGAGAGAGATGGAGTGCGTCTGCAGTCCCTCCACAGCGCTGTGTTGATGACAGTAAAAAAGATTACAATACAAACCAACAACCACAACCTGACAGACAGACAGACAGACAGACAGAAAAACCTGCGACATCTGTGTGTCTGTCTGTCTGTCTGTCTGTCTGACTGTGTGTCTGTCTGTCTGTCTGTGTGTCTGTCTGTCTGTCTGTCTGTCTGTCTGTCTGTCTGTCTGTCTTTAACTCAGATGCACAAAACTGTCTGGTCTCAATAATACAAAGTGTTCAGTTATGATATTATTATTATTATTATTATTATTATTATTATTATTATTATTATTATTATTATTATTATTAGGGCAATGTTTGTATGTCATTTGTACAATTCTTTATATTTATCCCTGGCAGTGAGGGGAAAAATATATTGATTGATTTTAAATTATTATTATTATTTTTTTAAATTCTTATATCGCACATATCCACGCGGCTGAAGAAGAGATCTTGTCTGAAACGCCATTTAAACATTTTGTGTACATCCACAAAAAAAAACACATTCATTTTTTTCATTTTATATATAGAGAGAGAGGGAGGGGTGAGGGGCAGAGGTGAGGGGGAGGAGAGGGTGAGGGGGAGGGAGAGGGTGAGGGGAGAGGGAGGGTGAGGGGAGAGGGAGAGGTGAGGGGGAGAGGGGAGAGGGTGAGGGGGCGAGGAGAGGGTGAGGGGGGAGGGAGGGTGAGGGGGAGAGGGCGAGGGTGAGGGGGCTGAGGGAGATGGAGAGGGGCGAGGGAGAGGGGGAGGGGAGGGTGAGGGGCGAGAGGAAGAGGGAGAGGGCGAGAGGGAGAGGGTGTGAGGGGCGAGGGAGAGGGTGAGGGGAGAGGGTGAGGGGCGAGGAGAGGGTGAGGGGCGAGGGTGAGTGGGGAGAGGGCGAGGAGAGGGGCGAGGAGGGAGAGAGGGAGGGGAGGGGAGGGTGAGGGGGCGAGGGAGATGGAGAGGGGCAAGGGAGAGGAGAGGGCGAGAGAGGAGAGGGGCGAGGAAGAGGGAGA
>JAGXEW010000128.1:18676-35186 GCA_030684275.1 Acipenser oxyrinchus oxyrinchus | reverse complement strand
CAGTCACTACTGCAGACACACAGTCACTACTGCAGACAGCAAGCAAACACAGTCACTACTGCAGACACACAGTCACTACTGCAGACAGCAAGCAAACAGTCACTACTGCAGACACACAGTCACTACTGCAGACACACAGTCACTACTGCAGACACACAGTCACTACTGCAGACACAGTCACTACTGCAGACACACAGTCAGTGCTGCAGCCAGCAAGCAAACAGTCACTACTGCAAACAAAGTCACTACTGCAGACAGCAAGCAAACAGTCACTACTGCAGACAGCAAGCAAACACAGTCACTACTGCAGACACACAGTCACTACTGCAGACAGCATGCAAACAGTCAGTACTACAGACACACAGTCAATACTGCAGACAGCAAGCAAACACAGTCACTACAGCAGACAGTCAGTACTACAGACACACAGTCAATACTGCAGACAGCAAGCAAACACAGTCACTACAGCAGACAGAGTCACTACTGCACACCGCAAAGCAAACAGTGAGTACTGCAAACAGCAAGCAAAAACAGTCACTACTGCACACACAGTCACTACTGCACACACACACACACAGTACTGCAAACAGACACAGTCGGCTTATTCTCAGTTGTTCAGCGCTTTGTGACAGCACTGTTATGAAAGGCGCTATATAAAAAACAATTGTATTGTATTGTATTGTAATCCACACAAACCCAAGCAGCTGTTTCTTCACTCATTTCACACTGCATGGTCAATTAGAGCCAATCAACACCAGTAACAACGACCCTCGCTGTGGAGAGCGTGATCCAATCAATCAATCAATCAATCAATCATTATTTTGTATAGCGCCTTTTATAGTGGACCACCATCACAAAGCGCTTTACAAGATGCTGTAACAAGAAAATCCATAATACAGAGAAATGCATAATACAATCAATGAATGGAATAATGGGCTGGTGCAGCTCTGCCTCAGCGCCGCGGCTGCACCGACCTGCTCGATCCTGGCGATGGCGACGTCGGCCTCCATGCCGCGGGCCGTTCGCTCGCGATTCAGCTCATAGTAAACCTTCCCGGTGCAGAACACAAGCCGCTTCACCGAGGCTGCGCTCCGCGACTCCGCACTGACGTCCGGGATCAGCCGCAGGAAGTCAGTCCCTGTGGACAAACAAACAAACAAACAAACAAACAAACAAACAAACAAACAAACATTATTAATAATAATAATAATAATAATAATAATAATAATAATAATAATAATAATAATAATAATGTATTTATTTGTGAGACATCTTTATCCAAGGCGACTCACAGGTGTTCCAGGGCAGCACAGGGTTACAATGCAAGCTTCATATTTAAACACAGTGTAGTTTACAGTAAGTGCAAATAATAATAATACTACTCGAATACAATATGAACCAGGATGCATCCAGTTAGGATCACAGCAAGTTATATCTGCAGTGACATGTTAGTGCAATAGGTTATGTTTTACTCGTAGCTTGATCAGCCCCCAGTGTGTCTAGCTAACAAGCTCAGGTGTGTCTGATTATTAAACTCCTAGTGAAACCAGGACTGGATCACACTGCTATGCAGCGGAGTCTTACTCTCATCCCTGCCGGCGGTGATGGGGGTCGTCGGCTCACCTGAGTTCATGTCGTTGAAGCTGGACTTGGCTTCAGGGTGACGAAGCAGAGACTTGGGTGTGAAGATGATGAGCTGGAAAAAGAAAAACAAAATAAAGACACTTCCAGAAATTTCGTTAAGTCCGCCCCCATTGGAAACTATCAGCAGCAGCTCCACTAATAATGTTGCCAAAAGTTTAACATCCCCTAGAATTTTAGGATTGAGACAAAAATTACATGACACATAATTTAGATCTTTTATTTAACATCATGTAAATCAAAGAGAAACTACAAAATGATAAAAAATCGCAAGAAAGTCTACCGAAGCCACGATAGTAGTACAGTAGCATTTCATGTTAGATTTGAAATGACACATTTTGTCAGTTTTCTGTTTACTGTGTGGGAAAACTGCAAAGCGATGTTTAATTCAATATGTTAGCGTAACATTATTAAGCAGGTTTCATTCGACTTCATGACGCAGAATCAGTTCATTCTATATAGAGGGGGATGCAATGCTTTTGGCCACAGCTGTCCTCATGTGAACTACAAACAGCATGCATTAGTCCTGCAGTAAGTTTATAACAATATATATATATATATATATATATATATATATATGTTAAGCAGTGGCATGTCTGTCTACGACTAGCAGTTAGATCTCTCTAATCCACTTGTCATGATTTTTTGATTACATATTTAGAAGTTTTAAAACAGTTTGTGTGAACTCGATGGGCCCTGCCAAAATGTTGAAAAAAAATTAAAAAAATAAAGAAATAAAAAGCAATTATAAAACAGAAACCGTCCAATAAAACGTGCGAGGCAGGGCGGCCGGCACTCACAGGCTTCCTGAAGGGCTGCAGGATCTGGCGTCTCAGCACATGGAAGTAGTTGGCTGGGGTGGAGCAGTTCACCACGATCCAGTTACAGTCGTACAGCTGGCGCACCGCAAAATCATCTGTGATTTTCTATATAAAAAACAAACAAATGGAGACTCATATACAGCACAGGAGGTAGCCACAGAACACTTAAGATACATCATTAATTTGACATTCAGCAGACGTTTTTATCCATCGCGACTTAGAGACTAGGGGGGTGAACTCTGCTTCATCAACAACTGCTGCTGCAGAGTCACTTACAGCTCAATAAGCTACATACAGTACAGCGCAGAAGACACCCAATCGGACAGCCCTATAAAGTTTACATCAGGCATGGTAATAAAACTCCTATTTGTAAAGCTGTTTCATCCATTCCAGGCTTTAATATGACATCGATGCAAGCCACACGAAGAAAGGCTAACCAAGGTCTGCGGTCTTCCTGCGTGTTATCAGTTAGTGTCCTGTGAGTGCTATAAAACACAGGGATGGGAATACGACTCCTACTGCAGAGAAGCTGGACCGCAAAATCTTCAATCAAAACAAAAAACAGAACAAAATAAAGCACGAGGGACTCCTCCTTTTCCGTAGCTCTGAAAGCGGGATGATTCTTCGTATCTGTGCTGAGCTTTACTCACGGGAACATGTCCGAGTCATCGTTGCACATCTGCAGGAAGCGCTCCGGCCGGCGGAGGAGTGTTCGGGGCCCTGGAGAAATCAATCAATCCATCCATCAATCAATCAATCAGTAATATTTTGCTGCTCTGAGGGTTCGAAGACATGGAACTATTTCCATCATAGTGTGAAAATGGAATTTGATCATCTGCAATGGTTGAGAGTGACTCAGGGGTCACTGTGTGCAATGCAGTGACTCTGTCTGGGGTCACTGTGCAATGGTTGAGAGTGGCTGTGGGGTCACTGTGTGCAGTGGTTGAGAGTGGCTGTGGGGGTCACTGTGTGCAATGCTTGACTGGCTGTGGGGACACTGTGTGCAATGGTTGAGAGTGGTGGTGGGGGTCACTGTGTGCAATGCTTGACTGGCTGTGGGGACACTGTGTGCAGTGGTGGACAGTGGCTGTGGGGTCACTGTGTGCAGTGGTGGACAGTGGCTGTGGGGTCACTGTGTGCAATGGTTGAGAGTGATTCAGGGGTCACTGTGTGCATGAGAGTGGCTGTGGGGGTCACTGTGTGCAATGCTTGACTGGCTGTGGGGTCACTGTGTGCAATGCTTGACTGGCTGTGGGGGTCACTGTGTGCAATGGTTAACAGTGGCTGTGGGGTCATTGTGTGCAATGGTTGAGAGTGGCTGTGGGGGTCACTGTGTGCATGAGAGTGGCTGTGGGGGTCACTGTGTGCAATGCAGTGGCTCGGTCTCTTACCATGCCCTCCATGCCGTGGGGCAGGAGCAGCACAATGCCGTTCTGCCGGACCCACTTGGCCTGGCCCGGGGAGATGAACTGATCGATGATTCCCTGGGCTGTGTTGTTGAAATCCCCGAACTGAGCTTCCCACAGAACCAGCGCATTGGGACTTGCCATGGCGAAGCCCAGCTCGAACCCTGAACACAGGGGGGGAAGAGAGAGAGAGAGAGAGAGAGAGAAACAGCAATAAATAACAGCGTTAGTAATAATTATAACAAACCGAGAGTGTGCCTTCTCTTCTCTTGCACTCTTTGTATCACAGCCCTGCGTGCGCAGGAAATACATCTAGAACGTTTACAATAGGGATTGAAATAAACTCCTATTGCAGAGCAGTTTCACCCCTTCCCTCCAGGTTTTAACACCAGCTTGATTAGACACAGTGTGTATAGGTCAGGGAGCTGTCGCACATGGTGTTAGGGTTAGGGTTAGGGTTAGGGACTCTCAGCACTCCGTACTCAGACAGGGAGCTGTCGCACACAGGGTTAGGGTTAGGGACTCACTCAGCACTCTGTACTCAGACAGGGAGCTGTCGCACACAGGGTTAGGGTTAGGGTTAGGGTTAGGGACTCACCCAGTACTCCGTACTCAGACAGGGAGCTGTTGCACACAGTGTTAGGGTTAGGGACTCACCCAGTACTCCGTACTCAGACAGGGAGCTGTTGCAAACAGTGTAGGGGGCCTGGTTGGGCCAGAGATGGTTCATGGGGATGCAGGTCCTCTTATCCACATTCTGATCATGCAGCACATGGTGACGATGGCTGAGGAGAGAGGATAGATAGAGAGAGAGAGAGAGAGAGAGAGAAGGCGGGAAGGACAGAGAGAGAGAGAGAAGGCGGGAAGGACAGACAGAGAGGGAAGGAGAGAGACAGAGAAAAACAAACGTTAAATCATCCAGAAAAAAAAAAAAACTCAATAGTTCAATGTTTAGAAATACTATTAGAGAAATTAAATGACAAAAAATGTTGAGATAGAAGACTTTGAAGACACAGAACAGGACATGCACTGCATGCACGGCCCCCACCCCGTGCAGAGCTGGAAGATCACAGGCTTCGCTTAGCAGGACAGAGCTGAGCAGGGGCTCGTCTGGATCTTGCTCTGCATTTGACAGGTTTGCATTAAAAAGAAAATGCATCTAAAACGTTCAACCATTAACACTTTTAAAACATCTGCATTTCTGGTTAAATGGTCCGTGTGTTTCTGACCCCCTTCCTTCCCCACCCCCACCCCCACCCACCTGAAGGTGCCTCTCTCCACGTCCTGCCCACTGAGCCGCACGTTGATCCCCTCCTTCAGCAGGGAGCCGAAAGCCATGTACTCCCCCAGCGCCCAGTCCACCGTGCGGGACTTTATCATGTCTGCACGGCTCTTCAGAATCCGCTTCAGACCTGCAGACACACAGAGCACCAGAGCAGGGTTACAGACGAGAGGACTCCCCCCCCACACACACCCACAATACCAGAGCAGGGTTACAGACAAGAGCCACACACACACACACACACACCCACAATACCAGAGCAGGGTTACACACGAGAGGACTCCCCCACACACACACACAGAGCACCAGAGCAGGGTTACAAACGAGAGACCCCCCCACACACACACCCACAATACCAGAGCAGGGTTACAGACGAGAGCCACACACACACACACACACACAATACCAGAGCAGGGTTACAGACGAGAGCCACACACACACACACACACACACACACACACACACACACACACACACACACATACCAGAGCAGGGTTACAGACGAGAGCACACACACACACACACACACACACACACACACACACACAATACCAGAGCAGGGTTACAGATGAGAGGACCCCCCCACACACACACCCACAGCACCAGAGCAGGGTTACACACGAGAGGACTCCCCCACACACACACACAGAGCACCAGAGCAGGGTTACAAACGAGAGACCCCCCCACACACACACCCACAATACCAGAGCAGGGTTACAGACGACAGCCACACACACACACACACACAATACCAGAGCAGGGTTACAGACGAGAGCCACACACACACACACACACACACACACACACACACACCCACCCACAATACCAGAGCAGGGTTACAGATGAGAGGACCCCCCCACACACACACCCACAATACCAGAGCAGGGTTACAGACGAGAGCCACACACACACACCCCCACAATACCAGAGCAGGGTTACAGACGAGAGACCCCCCCCCACAAACACACCCACAATACCAGAGCAGGGTTACAGATGAGAGGACCCCCCCACACACACACCCACAATACCAGAGCAGGGTTACAGATGAGAGGACTCCCCCACACACACACCCACAATACCAGAGCAGGGTTACAGACGAGAGGACCCCCCCACACACACACCCACAATACCAGAGCAGGGTTACAGATGAGAGGACCCCCCCACACACACACACCCACAATACCAGAGCAGGGTTACAGATGAGAGCCACACCCACACACACACCCACAATACCAGAGCAGGGTTACAGACGAGAGATCCCCCCCCACAAACACACCCACAATACCAGAGCAGGGTTACAGATGAGAGGACCCCCCCACACACACACCCACAATACCAGAGCAGGGTTACAGATGAGAGGACTCCCCCACACACACACCCACAATACCAGAGCAGGGTTACAGATGAGAGGACCCCCCCACTCACACACACCCACAATACCAGAGCAGGGTTACAGATGAGAGCCACACCCACACACACACCCACAATACCAGAGCAGGGTTACAGACGAGAGCCACACAAAACACACACACACACACACACACACACACACAATACCAGAGCAGGGTTACAGACGAGAGCCACACACACCCACAATACCAGAGCAGGGTTACAGATGAGAGCCACAACCACACACAATACCAGTGAAGGGTGAGGTTCTCGACATGGAGACAGACGGATCAATAGACAAGCAGAGAAAAGGAGACGGAGAGGGAAGAGACACAGAGAGAGAGACACATGGAGAGAGAGAGAGAGAGGGAAGACACAGACACAGAGAGGGTGGTGGTTTGCGTCCAGTCACCTCCGTGAATGGTGAAGTCCTCCACAGGCACAGAGCTGGCCACGTCTCCGATGTGAGTCAGGTCCTCCTCGCTCAGCCCGTGTGGGGCAGCTCATGCTCTTTGGCTGGCCGTCCAGGGTGAAAAACCTGGAAACAAAATCACAACGTAGCTCTAAAACCGACAAACGCACACGAACATACTGTTCTGCATCGCTGGCACAGCTGTTAATACCGACCGTCTCGCTATTACAATTCAAATAAGAAACTTCAAGCAAAGAAGGAGGAATCCATTTCAATGTGATGTGAAGCTCTGCATGCGAAACCCGGGCCAGCATACTGAACACATGCTGTATAACACTGCAGGACAGAGAACAGTGCCCAGGATGCCTGAGTTATAGGACTCCCTGTGACATACTGAACACATGAATGAAGGAATGAATGAAGGAATGAATGAATGAATGAATGAATGACATGAAGAATCAAGTGAATGGATGAAGGAACAAACAAATGCACAAATGAATACATGAACGGATGGGTGGGTGAATGGATGCACAAATGAAGTAATAAATAAATGAAGGAATACACAAATGGATAGGAAGATGAATGGATGTTGAATGAATGGATGGACGGATGGATGAATAGATGGTTGGACGGATGGTTGGACAGATGGATGGATGGATGGACAGATGGTTGGAAGGATGGATGGATGGATGAACAGATGGTTGGACGGATGGATGGATGGACAGATGGTTGGACGGATGGATGGATGAACAGATGGTTGGACGGATGGATGGTTGGATGAATAGATGGTTGGACGGATGAATGGAGAGATGGATGGATGGACAGATGGTTGGAAGGATGGATGGATGGATGGATGGACAGACGGATGGACGGATGGATGGACAGACGGCTGTGTCTATGTTGCTCACCGGCCAGGGCGAGTCCAGCCAGTGCTTGATGTGCATGATCTTCTCATCCTTGGATCTCTCGTACGCCTCCTCGCAGATCTTATCATACTCGAAATCTCTTCCTGAAAACAGAAGAGGGACACAGACAGCTACTCAACTGCGCTCTAGTGTTGCCCTGGTCAAAATCAACAGAATAGCCACACAACTGTGTCCAGTGCTGCCCGCACCACAGCAGTGTATACATGCAGCAACATGATCTCAACTGGTTAGACACATTTTTATTAACACATGGCATGGGTCATAAAATCGCTGGTTCAATTTATGGTGTGTTGTGTTACTGTGCCTTGTGTGTAAGAGTGTGTGCGAATGAGATATTGTGTGTGTGTGTGTGCGTGTGCGTGTCACTGTACCTCGTACTCTTGCTGGGTCACAGCTCCCTCGGATGTCAGTCTCTCTGCGTATTTCTGCAGCACCGGTTTCTGCTTCTTGATCTGCTTGTACATCAGTGTGTGCTGTGTGTGACTGTACATGGGCTCACAGCTCCATCTCGTCTGTGTGCTGTGTGTGTGTCTGTATCCCACTCTGGGAGGGTCACAGCTGCGAGCTCATGTCTATGTGTGTGTGTGTGTGTAGCAACCTTTCTTGAAACATGGTTGTAATATCCTCTGTCGTGTGTAAAAAAAAACCAACAACTTTAAAACATGTCATCACTTTTATAAAAAATGCTTCAGACCCTTGTACTCAGGCAGGGGAACATCCCCAACCCTGGTCCTGGAGAGCCCCAATCCTGCAGGTTTTATAGGTGTCTTTACATCATCAGTGGCTGCAGACCTGGGACACATGTTAATCTGCACTAATTAAGACAGAAATTGGTTCAATTAAGTAACCGAGTGCTCGGTTGAAATGAAAACCAGAAGACCCTGAAGCTCTCCAGGAGCAAATGGTGAGCCAGGAAGGGGCGAGTCTCAATGGGCTGAACTCCCTTTTCTCGTCCGCAAATGTTTCCTATTTTCTTGTGTTCAAAACAAACAAACCAACAAACAAACAAAGAAACCACCACCACCAGAGCTGCATGAAGCAATTATTGGATTATCCGGATGGCGCTCTCCACAGAACTGAGGTGCTGAGAATCAGTTCAGGGTCTCTGGTGTCGATCGGGCTGATTCCCCATTCAGAGTGAATTAAGAAACAGCTGCTGGGGTTTGAGATGATCGCTGCTTCTCTTCAGACTGTGTGGAGATCAGAGACCCACACAAACCCCAGCTGCTGTTCCTTCACTCGTTTCACTCTGAACGGGTAAAATCAGCCCGATCGACACCAGAGACCCTCACCTGTGGAGAGCTGGATCCGAATAATCGGTTTGTGCCGCTCCAAGCAACATAGCTACCAGACGACGGTGTCGAGGGGCTCACCAGATCCACGACCATCGCCTTGTGAAACGTGGCCCTCCACTCCGCGCCACGCTGCACACGCATATCACAGCCTCGGGTCGCTCTGCGTTCACGTGGAAGATGGGCGCTGACCACGCTGGCCACGTCCGTGGGGTAGGGAGACGAGCGAGCCATTCGGGGGTCCGTGGTGAAGCCAATCTGGGGGTAGTGAACTGGGGTTTAATTCTGTACATTATATAGCAGACCGTGATATTGATGCGATCCAGACCTCTGAAATGTCTATAATATACAGCACTAGACCCTGATATTGATGCGATCCAGACCTCTGAAATGTCTTTATAATATACAGCACTAGACCCTGATATTGATGCGATCCAGCCCTCTGAAATGTCTTTATAATATACAGCACTAGACCCTGATATTGATGCGATCCAGCCCTCTGAAATGTCTTTATAATATACAGCGCTAGACCCTGATATTGATGCGATCCAGCCCTCTGAAATGTCTTTATAATATACAGCACTAGACTCTGATATTGATGCGATCCAGCCCTCTGAAATGTCTTTATAATATATAGCACTAGACCCTGATATTGATGCGATCCAGCCCTCTGAAATGTCTTTATAATATACAGCGCTAGACCCTGATATTGATGCGATCCAGCCCTCTGAAATGTCTTTATAATATACAGCACTAGACTCTGATATTGATGCGATCCAGCCCTCTGAAATGTCTTTATAATATATAGCACTAGACCCTGATATTGGCCAAGCCTTAATTTTTCATTTACAAGCAGAACGTATATATGAGATGGCAACATGTTAATAAGCGACTAATGAAAAAGAAAGTATTTTATGCTGGACACACTTTATTACAATCAAGCAGCGTGACTGTATTCACATTAATAAAGATGAGTCGCTTCTGCTTTGAAATGAAAGAGTTTCTGTAAGAGTTTCTGCACGTGGCCCTGGCTGTCGTGGCTGCTCTGTGGTTACCTGGTTGTTGAGGACCACGTGCACCGTGCCGTGGGTGGTGTAGGAGGCAGGTCGCTCAGGTGGAAGGTCTCACACGATGCCCTGGCCAGCAAACGCAGCATCGCTGCAGAAGGATAGACATCACCTGCAACACAGAGAGAGAGAATGAGAGAGAATGAGAGAGAGAGAGAGAGAGAATGAGAGAGAAGAGAGAGAGAGAGAATGAGAGAGAATCAGAGACACACACAGATCAGAGAGAGACACACACACACACACACAGAATCAGGATACATATACAGAGAGACACACACAGAATCAGAGAGAGGGAGAGAGAGAGAGAGAGAGAGAGAGAGAGAGAGATACACACACACACATACATACAGAGACACACACACAGATCAGAGAGACACACACACACACACAGAATCAGGATACATACATACAGAGAGACACACAGAATCAGAGAGAGAGAGAGAGAGAGAGAGAGAGAGATACACACACGCACATACACAGAGACACACACACAGATCACAGAGAGACACACACACAGAATCAGGATACATACATACATACAGAGAGAGAGAGAGACACACACACACACAGAATTAGAGAGAATCACACACAGATCAGACACACACACACAGAATCACAGACACACACACACACACACAGAATCAGAGACACACACACACAGAATCAGAGAGTATCACACACAGAGCAGACACACACACACATATACACAGAATCAGAGACACACAGAATCAGACAGAGACACACATAATCAGACACACACAGACACACACCTTCTTGCCGTCCGTGTCCCCGCAGTAGAACTGCTCCGCCTTGGTCTTGCCCTGCACCACGGGGTCCACGGCCTCCAGGTGGGAGGGGTTTGCCATGAGTGACAGCGTGATGTCACGCTCCGTCACGCGGTTAATCCTGCGGTGGTACATCCCCAGGTGGTACTTCACATCGCCAGAGCCCTGCGGGGAGGGAGGGGGCACGGGGTGCGGACGACAGTCATGCAAGTGAAGCGAGCGAGAGAGAGAGAGAGAAGACAGCAGCTGTGTGAGGTACGGGTGGAACTCCTTTCAGTGTGACGAGAGCTCGCTGGCCGGGTCACGCCTGCTGCTGCTATTAATGAGCGAGCGCTTCCTGTAACTGGACGCCAATACGGAAACATCAACGGGAGGAGCTCACTGAAAACTGCTCACCAGTTACTGAACAATAAACCACAGCTTTATAATCACTTTTTACCTCTTATTAGCAGAAGAAACTATCACTTTCCCTTCTATTTTTCTGATTTTACAATTTAGTTAATAAAGGAGAAACAATACTTTAACTTAGTGAAATTCTATGATAAAATAGAAACTAGAAAGAGGACCAACACTACATTAGAAGCCTCTGATTCAAACACTGTTAAGTGGACTAACACATTGTATTAACAACATCTCAAATTATTTGACGACAAAAAAAAGTCAGCTTTTCAGTGTTGAATTACAGGGTTTTAATGTAAAGTCGGTCCTTGTTTCACTGTTGAATTAGTTTTCTTTTGCAAAGAATATTGCATTCAATTACGGTAGGTTTTGTAGTGCTGCACTTACCAGTCTTCAATTGTAAGTTTCTAACACTTTAAACATAGTATCGTTAAAGTGTAAAATTCCTTTGTGGGAAAAAAATAATAATAAAGCAGCCTGGAATTCAAATACTCAAAGGTGGACCGTATGAAAACCCCAGTATCATGAACGTGGAGTTTCCTGTATTTGATATAGACTGGTCTTACTGGTCTTTGTGCTTTTAAATAAGTCCAACCCCCACTCCACCCCAGTAAGGGGAGAATGGTGCGCTAACAAGGGACGAGCCTTGAAGGGACGAAGGGTCTTTCTCGTTCCAGAACTTCCCATTCTTTTGTTCTCAGCTGGACAGACTCACCTCGTCAGCAGCCTCGAGTTTGGAATCAAACTGGCAGAAGATCTGCTCCAGCTCCTTCCTGATCACATTGGCAAGAACATTGAGACGACCCCTGAGAGAGAGAGAGAGAGAGAGAGAGACAGAGACAGAGACAGAGACAGAGAGAGAGAGAGACAGAGACAGAGACAGAGACAGAATGTTATGCCAGGCCGTATAACTGGCCCTTCCACTCCTGGTCTTTGTTTCCCCCCCCTAGATGCATGTTTGTTATTTATCCTATTCTGATGTAAACGTTGCTTGTGTAATGCTAGTAAACGTTATCATGCATTATTGTCGATGAGACTGGACCTTAGGGTTAGGGTTGGAGTTGGGGTTTGGGGTTGGGAGACTGGGTGGTACAGGGTTGGGGTTTAGGGTTGGGAGACTGGATGGTACAGGGTTGGGGTTAGGGTTTAGGGTTGGGAGACTGGATGGTACAGGGTTGGGGTTTGGGGTTTAGGGTTGGGAGACTGGATGAGACAGGGTTAGGGTTTGGGGTTTAGGGTTGGGAGACTGGATGGTACAGGGTTGGGGTTGGGGTTTAGGATTGGGAGACTGGATGGTACAGGGTTGGGGTTTGGGGTTGGGAGACTGGATGAGACAGGGTTAGGGTTAGGGTTTAGGGTTGGGAGACTGGATGAGACAGGGTTAGGGTTTGGGGTTTAGGGTTGGGAGACTGGATGAGACAGGGTTGGGGTTTGGGGTTTAGGGTTGGGAGACTGGATGGTACAGGGTTGGGGTTTAGGATTGGGAGACTGGATGGTACAGGGTTGGGGTTTGGGGTTTAGGATTGGGAGACTGGATGGTACAGGGTTGGGGTTTGGGGTTTAGGGTTGGGAGACTGGATGGTACAGGGTTGGGGTTTGGGGTTTAGGGTTGGGAGACTGGATGAGACAGGGTTGGGGTTTGGGGTTTAGGGTTGGGAGACTGGATGGTACAGGGTTGGGGTTTGGGGTTTAGGGTTGGGAGACTGGATGGTACAGGGTTGGGGTTTGGGGTTTAGGGTTGGGAGACTGGATGAGACAGGGTTGGGGTTTGGGGTTTAGGGTTGGGAGACTGGATGAGACAGGGTTGGGGTTTGGGGTTTAGGGTTGGGAGACTGGATGGTACAGGGTTGGGGTTTGGGGTTTAGGGTTGGGAGACTGGATGGTACAGGGTTGGGGTTTGGGGTTTAGGGTTGGGAGACTGGATGGTACAGGGTTGGGGTTGGGGTTTGGGGTTGGGAGACTGGATGGTACAGGGTTGGGGTTTGGGGTTGGGAGACTGGATGGTACAGGGTTAGGGTTGGGGTTTAGGGTTGGGAGACTGGATGGTACAGGGTTAGGGTTTGGGGTTGGGAGACTGGATGGTACAGGGTTGGGGTTGGGGGGACTGGATGGTACAGGGTTGGGGTTGGGGGACTGGATGGTACAGGGTTGGGGTTGGGAGACTGGATGAGACAGGGTTAGGGTTTAGGGTTGGGAGACTGGATGAGACAGGGTTAGGGTTTGGGGTTTAGGGTTGGGAGACTGGATGGTACAGGGTTGGGGTTTGGGGTTTAGGATTGGGAGACTGGATGGTACAGGGTTGGGGTTGGGGTTTAGGATTGGGAGACTGGATGGTACAGGGTTGGGGTTTGGGGTTTAGGATTGGGAGACTGGATGGTACAGGGTTGGGAGACTGGATGGTACAGGGTTGGGGTTTAGGATTGGGAGACTGGATGGTACAGGGTTGGGGTTTGGGGTTTAGGGTTGGGAGACTGGATGGTACAGGGTTGGGGTTTGGAGGTTGGGAGACTGGATGGTACAGGGTTGGGGTTGGGGTTTAGGATTGGGAGACTGGATGGTACAGGGTTAGGGTTTGGGGTTTGGGGTTGGGAGACTGGATGGTACAGGGTTGGGGTTGGGGGACTGGATGGTACAGGGTTGGGGTTGGGAGACTGGATGGTACAGGGTTAGGGTTGGGGTTTAGGGTTGGGAGACTGGATGGTACAGGGTTAGGGTTTGGGGTTTGGGGTTGGGAGACTGGATGGTACAGGGTTGGGGTTGGGGGACTGGATGGTACAGGGTTGGGGTTGGGAGACTGGATGAGACAGGGTTAGGGTTTAGGGTTGGGAGACTGGATGAGACAGGGTTAGGGTTTGGGGTTTAGGGTTGGGAGACTGGATGGTACAGGGTTGGGGTTTGGGGTTTAGGGTTGGGAGACTGGATGGTACAGGGTTGGGGTTTAGGATTGGGAGACTGGATGGTACAGGGTTGGGGTTTGGGGTTTAGGATTGGGAGACTGGATGGTACAGGTTTGGGAGACTGGATGGTACAGGGTTGGGGTTTAGGATTGGGAGACTGGATGGTACAGGGTTGGGGTTTGGGGTTTAGGATTGGGAGACTGGATGGTACAGGGTTGGGGTTTGGGGTTTAGGATTGGGAGACTGGATGGTACAGGGTTGGGGTTTGGGGTTTAGGATTGGGAGACTGGATGGTACAGGGTTGGGGTTTGGGGTTTAGGATTGGGAGACTGGATGGCACAGGGTTGGGGTTTAGGATTGGGAGACTGGATGGTACAGGGTTGGGGTTGGGGTTTAGGATTGGGAGACTGGATGGTACAGGGTTGGGGTTTGGGTTTAGGATTGGGAGACTGGATGGTACAGGGTTGGGGTTTGGGGTTTAGGATTGGGAGACTGGATGGTACAGGGTTGGGGTTGGGGTTTAGGATTGGGAGACTGGATGGTACAGGGTTGGGGTTTGGGGTTGGGAGACTGGATGAGACAGGGTTAGGGTTTGGGGTTGGGAGACTGGATGGTACAGGGTTGGGGTTTAGGATTGGGAGACTGGATGGTACAGGGTTGGGGTTGGGAGTTACAGAAAAAAATAAGTTTAATTTCAGTTGAAAATGCATGGATAAAGTATGCAAAGACAGAGGACTGTTACAAAAAAAATAAAGGGGGTACAAATATTCGGGAGGGGAACCAATATATCTGAATACTGGTTCCTGGTGGGGGGGGGAGGGTAACATATATTCTGCGACGCCGTCACTGCGTACCTGTGCGGCATGCCCATGATCACGTTGTCCACTCCGCTTCGCTGGACCGGTCGATGATGGTCTTCAGCGCCGGGATGAGGGACTCGCAGCCCTCCAGCCCGAAGCGCTTCTCCGATGACCACTTCCTCTGCAGGAACTCCTCGAACCTGAGACACACAACAACACGCCAGGGTGACTTCCCCTCTCCACACACACACACACCCTCCAGGGATTGAGGTTCTGTGCTTCTCTAGATGCAACACAGAAGTCCTCTTGTATCACTGCTCCGTATCCGAGTTAATGAATTAACGGACAGAGACACACACTTAGATAAAGGATAAAGGCTTCTGCCAAATCAAATAAATAATAATAATAATAATAATAATAATAATATTGGAAACTAGTGCGGCACAAATGTATTGTTGGGTTATTCAGACTGAGCTCCCCAGAGCAGTACTGGCAATCAGGTGAGGGTCAATGGTGTCGATCAGGGTAAATTTACCCAAGTCCATTTTATAGCTTTCAGTTCACTTTTAAAACTACAGCCCCCCCCCTCCTCCTCCCCCCCACGCTGTGGCAGCTCGATCCGAATAACCGGTTTGTGTCGGGTTCCCACGTGACTCCAGGTGCACTGGGACAGTTTGGGTCATGTCGGGCTTTTCAACTCGTACCTCAAAGCATTCTGGTACCTTTCTACCTGTCTCGGGTTCCTTTCACAGCAGGACTACACTTACCAGAACGCACCGAGTGGGCCTACACTTACCAGAAAGCACCGAGTGGGCCTACACTTACCAGAACGCACCGAGCGGGCCTACACTTACCAGAACGCACCGAGCGGGCCTACACTTACCAGAACGCACCGAGCGGGCCTACACTTACCAGAACGCACCGAGCGGGCCTACACTTACCAGAACGCACCGAGCGGGCCTACACTTACCAGAACGCACCGAGCGGGACTACACTTACCAGAACGCACCGAGCGGGACTACACTTACCAGAACGCACCGAGCGGGACTACACTTACCAGAACGCACCGAGCGGGCCTACACTTACCAGAACGCACCGAGCGGGCCTACACTTACCAGAACGCACCGAGCGGGCCTACACTTACCAGAACGCACCGAGCGGGCCTACACTTACCAGAACGCACCGAAGCGGGCCTACACTTACCAGAACGCACCGAAGCGGGCCTACACTTACCAGAACGCACCGAAGCGGGCCTACACTTACCAGAACGCACCGAAGCGGGACTACACTTACCAGAACGCACCGAACGGGACTACACTTACCAGAACGCACCGAAGCGGGACTACACTTACCAGAACGCACCGAGCGGGACTACACTTACCAGAACGCACCG
>JAGXEW010000128.1:0-18176 GCA_030684275.1 Acipenser oxyrinchus oxyrinchus | reverse complement strand
GTCCTCTCGGTGCGTTCTGGTAAGTGTAGTCCCGCTCGGTGCGTTCTGGTAAGTGTAGGCCGCTTCGGTGCGTTCTGGTAAGTGTAGTCCCGCTTCGGTGCGTTCTGGTAAGTGTAGTCCTGCTGTGAAAGGAACCCAAGACGGGTAGAAAGGTACCAGAATGCTTTGAGGTCCGAGTTGAAAAGCCCGACATGACCCAAACTGTCCCAGTGTACCTGGAGTCACGTGGGAACCCGACACAAACCGGTTATTCGGATCGAGCTGCCACAGCGTGGGGGGGAGGAGGAGGGGGGGGGCTGTAGTTTTAAAAGTGAACTGAAAGCTATAAAATGGACTTGGGTAAATTTACCCTGATCGACACCATTGACCCTCACCTGATTGCCAGTACTGCTCTGGGGAGCTCAGTCTGAATAACCCAACAATACATTTGTGCCGCACTAGTTTCCAATATTATTATTATTATTATTATTATTATTATTTATTTGATTTGGCAGAAGCCTTTATCCTTTATCTAAGTGTGTGTCTCTGTCCGTTAATTCATTAACTCGGATACGGAGCACAAGAGGACTTCTGTGTTGCATCTAGAGAAGCACAGAACCTCAATCCCTGGAGGGTGTGTGTGTGTGGAGAGGGGAAGTCACCCTGGCGTGTTGTTGTGTGTCTCAGGTTCGAGGAGTTCCTGCAGAGGAAGTGGTCATCGAGAAGCGCTTGGGCTGGAGGGCTGCGAGTCCCTCATCCCGGCTGAAGACCATCATCGACCGGTCCAGCGAACGGAGTGGACAACGTGATCATGGGCATGCCGCACAGGTACGCAGTGACGGCGTCGCAGAATATATGTTACCCTCCCCCCCCCACCAGGAACCAGTATTCAGATATATTGGTTCCACTCCCGAATATTTGTACCCCCTTTATTTTTTTTGTAACAGTCGTCTTTCTTTGCATACTTTATCCATGCATTTTCAACTGAAATTAAACTTATTTTTTTCTGTAACTCCCAACCCCAACCCTGTACCATCCAGTCTCCCAACCCCAAACACTAACCCTGTCTCATCCAGTCTCCCAACCCCAAACCCCAACCCTGTACCATCCAGTCTCCCAATCCTAAACCCCAACCCCAACCCTGTACCATCCAGTCTCCCAATCCTAAACCCCAAACCCCAACCCTGTACCATCCAGTCTCCCAATCCTAAACCCCAACCCCAACCCTGTACCATCCAGTCTCCCAATCCTAAACCCCAACCCCAACCCTGTACCATCCAGTCTCCCAACCCTGTACCATCCAGTCTCCCAATCCTAAACCCCAACCCCAACCCTGTACCATCCAGTCTCCCAATCCTAAACCCCAACCCTGTGCCATCCAGTCTCCCAATCCTAAACCCCAAACCCCAACCCTGTACCATCCAGTCTCCCAATCCTTAACCCCAACCCCAACCCTGTGCCATCCAGTCTCCCAACCCTAAACCCCAAACCCCAACCCTGTACCATCCAGTCTCCCAATCCTAAACCCCAAACCCCAACCCTGTACCATCCAGTCTCCCAATCCTAAACCCCAACCCTGTACCATCCAGTCTCCCAAACCTGTACCATCCAGTCTCCCAAACCTGTACCATCCAGTCTCCCAAACCTGTACCATCCAGTCTCCCAAACCTGTACCATCCAGTCTCCCAAACCTGTACCATCCAGTCTCCCAATCCTAAACCCCAAACACCAACCCTGTACCATCCAGTCTCCCAATCCTAAACCCCAACCCTGTACCATCCAGTCTCCCAACCCTAAACCCCAAACCCTAACCCTGTCTCATCCAGTCTCCCAACCCTAAACCCTAACCCTGTCTCATCCAGTCTCCCAACCCCAACCCTGTACCATCCAGTCCCCCAACCCCAACCCTGTACCATCCAGTCTCCCAACCCCAAACCCTAACCCTGTACCATCCAGTCTCCCAACCCTAAACCCCAACCCTAACCCTGTACCATCCAGTCTCCCAACCCCAACCCCAACCCTGTACCATCCAGTCTCCCAACCCCAAACCCCAACCCCAACCCTGTACCATCCAGTCTCCCAATCCTAAACCCCAACCCCAACCCTGTACCATCCAGTCTCCCAATCCTAAACCCCAACCCTGTACCATCCAGTCTCCCAATCCTTAACCCCAACCCCAACCCTGTACCATCCAGTCTCCCAACCCTAAACCCCAAACCCCAACCCTGTACCATCCAGTCTCCCAATCCTAAACCCCAAACCCCAACCCTGTACCATCCAGTCTCCCAATCCTAAACCCCAACCCTGTACCATCCAGTCTCCCAAACCTGTACCATCCAGTCTCCCAATCCTAAACCCCAAACACCAACCCTGTACCATCCAGTCTCCCAATCCTAAACCCCAACCCTGTACCATCCAGTCTCCCAACCCTAAACCCCAAACCCCAACCCTGTACCATCCAGTCTCCCAATCCTAAACCCCAACCCCAACCCTGTACCATCCAGTCTCCCAACCCTAAACCCCAAACCCCAACCCTGTACCATCCAGTCTCCCAAACCTGTACCATCCAGTCTCCCAATCCTAAACCCCAAACCCCAACCCTGTACCATCCAGTCTCCCAATCCTAAACCCCAACCCCAACCCTGTACCATCCAGTCTCCCAATCCTAAACCCCAACCCCAACCCTGTACCATCCAGTCTCCCAACCCTAAACCCCAAACCCTAACCCTGTCTCATCCAGTCTCCCAACCCCAAACCCCAACCCTGTACCATCCAGTCTCCCAACCCTAAACCCCAAACCCCAACCCTGTACCATCCAGTCTCCCAACCCTAAACCCCAAACCCCAACCCTGTACCATCCAGTCTCCCAACCCCAAACCCCAACCCCAACCCCAACCGTCTCATCCAGTCTCCCAACCCTAAACCCCAAACCCCAACCCTGTCTCATCCAGTCTCCCAACCCCAAACCCCAACCCTGTACCATCCAGTCTCCCAACCCTAAACCCCAAACCCCAACCCTGTACCATCCAGTCTCCCAACCCTAAACCCCAAACCCCAACCCTGTCTCATCCAGTCTCCCAACCCTAAACCCCAAACCCCAACCCTGTCTCATCCAGTCTCCCAACCCTAAACCCCAAACCCCAACCCTGTCTCATCCAGTCTCCCAACCCTAAACCCCAAACCCCAACCCTGTACCATCCAGTCTCCCAACCCTAAACCCCAAACCCCAACCCTGTACCATCCAGTCTCCCAATCCTAAACCCCAAACCCCAACCCTGTACCATCCAGTCTCCCAATCCTAAACCCCAACCCTGTACCATCCAGTCTCCCAATCCTAAACCCCAACCCTGTACCATCCAGTCTCCCAATCCTAAACCCCAACCCTGTACCATCCAGTCTCCCAACCCTAAACCCCAAACCCCAACCCTGTACCATCCAGTCTCCCAACCCTAAACCCCAAACCCCAACCCTGTCTCATCCAGTCTCCCAACCCTAAACCCCAAACCCTAACCCTGTACCATCCAGTCTCCCAACCCCAAACCCCAACCCTGTACCATCCAGTCTCCCAATCCTAAACCCCAAACCCCAACCCTGTCTCATCCAGTCTCCCAACCCTAAACCCCAAACCCTAACCCTGTCTCATCCAGTCTCCCAACCCTAAACCCTAACCCTGTCTCATCCAGTCTCCCAACCCCAAACCCCAACCCTGTACCATCCAGTCTCCCAATCCTAAACCCCAAACCCCAACCCTGTACCATCCAGTCTCCCAACCCTAAACCCCAAACCCTAACCCTGTCTCATCCAGTCTCCCAACGTTTACATCAGAATAGGATAAATAACAAACATGCATCTAGGGGGGGGAAACAAAGACCAGGAGTGGAAGGGCCAGTTATACGGCCTGGCATAACATTCTGTCTCTGTCTCTGTCTCTGTCTCTGTCTCTCTCTCTCTCTCTCTCTCTCTCTCTCTCTCAGGGGTCGTCTCAATGTTCTTGCCAATGTGATCAGGAAGGAGCTGGAGCAGATCTTCTGCCAGTTTGATTCCAAACTCGAGGCTGCTGACGAGGTGAGTCTGTCCAGCTGAGAACAAAAGAATGGGAAGTTCTGGAACGAGAAAGACCCTTCGTCCCTTCAAGGCTCGTCCCTTGTTAGCGCACCATTCTCCCCTTACTGGGGTGGAGTGGGGGGTTGGACTTATTTAAAAGCACAAAGACCAGTAAGACCAGTCTATATCAAATACAGGAAACTCCACGTTCATGATACTGGGGTTTTCATACGTCCACCTTTGAGTATTTGAATTCCAGGCTGCTTTATTATTTTTTTTTCCCACAAAGGAATTTTACACTTTAACGATACTATGTTTAAAGTGTTAGAAACTTACAATTGAAGACTGGTAAGTGCAGCACTACAAAACCTACCGTAATTGAATGCAATATTCTTTGCAAAAGAAAACTAATTCAACAGTGAAACAAGGACCGACTTTACATTAAAACCCTGTAATTCAACACTGAAAAGCTGACTTTTTTTTGTCGTCAAATAATTTGAGATGTTGTTAATACAATGTGTTAGTCCACTTAACAGTGTTTGAATCAGAGGCTTCTAATGTAGTGTTGGTCCTCTTTCTAGTTTCTATTTTATCATAGAATTTCACTAAGTTAAAGTATTGTTTCTCCTTTATTAACTAAATTGTAAAATCAGAAAAATAGAAGGGAAAGTGATAGTTTCTTCTGCTAATAAGAGGTAAAAAGTGATTATAAAGCTGTGGTTTATTGTTCAGTAACTGGTGAGCAGTTTTCAGTGAGCTCATCCCGTTGATGTTTCCGTATTGGCGTCCAGTTACAGGAAGCGCTCGCTCATTAATAGCAGCAGCAGAGCGTGACCCGGCCAGCGAGCTCGTCACACTGAAAGGAGTTCCACCCATTACCTCACACAGCTGCTGTCTTCTCTCTCTCTCTCGCTCGCTTCACTTGCATGACTGTCGTCCGCACCCCCGTACCCCCCTCCCTCCCCGCAGGGCTCCGGCGATGTGAAGTACCACCTGGGGATGTACCACCGCAGGATTAACCGCGTGACGGAGCGTGACATCACGCTGTCACTCATGGCAAACCCCTCCCACCTGGAGGCCGTGGACCCTGTGGTGCAGGGCAAGACCAAGGCGGAGCAGTTCTACTGCGGGGACACGGACGGCAAGAAGGTGTGTGTCTGTGTGTCTGTGTGTGTCTGATTATGTGTGTCTCTGTCTGATTCTGTGTGTCTCTGATTCTGTGTATATGTGTGTGTGTGTGTCTGATCTGTGTGTGATACTCTCTGATTCTGTGTGTGTGTGTGTGTCTCTGATTCTGTGTGTGTGTGTGTCTGTGATTTTGTGTGTGTGTGTCTGATCTGTGTGTGATTCTCTCTAATTCTGTGTGTGTGTGTGTGTGCTCTCTCTCTGTATGTATGTATGTATCCTGATTCTGTGTGTGTGTCTCTCTGATCTGTGTGTGTGTCTCTGTGTATGTGTGTGTGTGTGTGTGTGCGTATCTCTCTCTCTCTGTCTCTGATTCTGTGTGTGTCTCTCTGTATGTATGTATCCTGATTCTGTGTGTGTGTGTGTCTCTCTGATCTGTGTGTGTGTCTCTGTATGTATGTGTGTGTGTGTATCTCTCTCTCTCTCTCTCTCTTTCTCTCTCTCTCTCTCTCTCTCTCTCTCTGATTCTGTGTGTGTCTCTCTGTATATGTATCCTGATTCTGTGTGTGTGTGTGTGTGTGTCTCTCTCTGATCTGTGTGTGTCTCTGATTCTCTCTCATTCTCTCTCTCTCTCCTTCTCATTTTCTCTCTCTCTCTCTCTCTCATTCTCTCTCATTCTCTCTCTCTGTGTTGCAGGTGATGTCTATCCTTCTGCACGGCGATGCTGCGTTTGCTGGCCAGGGCATCGTGTACGAGACCTTCCACCTGAGCGACCTGCCCTCCTACACCACCCACGGCACGGTGCACGTGGTCCTCAACAACCAGGTAACCACA
The DNA here is from genome assembly GCA_030684275.1 of Acipenser oxyrinchus oxyrinchus. Classification (NCBI taxonomy): domain Eukaryota; kingdom Metazoa; phylum Chordata; class Actinopteri; order Acipenseriformes; family Acipenseridae; genus Acipenser; species Acipenser oxyrinchus. Next base: position 12,194 of record JAGXEW010000128.1, on the reverse strand, counting down.
GAGCAGCCACGACAGCCAGGGCCACGTACAGAAACTCTTACAGAAACTCTTACTTCAAAGCAGAAGCGACTCATCTTTATTAATGTGAATACAGTCACGCTGCTTGATTGTAATAAAGTGTGTCCAGCATAAAATACTTTCTTTTTCATTAGTCGCTTATTAACATGTTGCCATCTCATATGTACGTTCTGCTTGTAAATGAAAAATTAAGGCTTGGCCAATATCAGGGTCTAGTGCTATATATTATAAAGACATTTCAGAGGGCTGGATCGCATCAATATCAGAGTCTAGTGCTGTATATTATAAAGACATTTCAGAGGGCTGGATCGCATCAATATCAGGGTCTAGCGCTGTATATTATAAAGACATTTCAGAGGGCTGGATCGCATCAATATCAGGGTCTAGTGCTGTATATTATAAAGACATTTCAGAGGGCTGGATCGCATCAATATCAGGGTCTAGCGCTGTATATTATAAAGACATTTCAGAGGTCTGGATCGCATCAATATCAGGGTCTAGTGCTGTATATTATAGACATTTCAGAGGTCTGGATCGCATCAATATCACGGTCTGCTATATAATGTACAGAATTAAACCCCAGTTCACTACCCCCAGATTGGCTTCACCACGGACCCCCGAATGGCTCGCCGTCTCCCTACCCCACGGACGTGGCCAGCGTGGTCAGCGCCCATCTTCCACGTGAACGCAGAGCGACCCCGAGGCTGTGATGTACGTGTGCAACGTGGCCGCGGAGTGGAGGGCCACGTTTCACAAGGACGTGGTCGTGGATCTGGTGAGCCCCTCGACACCGTCGTCTGGTAGCTGTGTTGCTTGGAGCGGCACAAACCGATTATTCGGATCCAGTTCTCCACAGGTGAGGGTCTCTGGTGTCGATCGGGCTGATTTTACCCGTTCAGAGTGAAACGAGTGAAGGAACAGCTGCTTGGGTTTGTGTGGGTCTCTGATCTCCACACAGTCTGAAGAGTAGCAGCGATCATCTCAAACCCCAGCAGCTGTTTCTTAATTCACTCTGAATGGTGAAGCAGCCCGATCGACACCAGAGACCCTGAACTGATTCTCAGCACCTCAGTTCTGTGGAGAGCGCCATCCGGATAATCCAATAATTGCTTCATGCAGCTCTGGTGGTGGTGGTTTCTTTGTTTGTTTGTTGGTTTGTTTGTTTTGAACACAAGAAAAAAGGAAACATTTGCGGACGAGAAAAGGGAGTTCAGCCCATCGAGACTTCGCCCTTCCTGGCTCACCATTTGCTCCTGGAGAGCTTCAGGGTCTTCTGGTTTTCATTTCAACCGAGCACTCGGTTACTTAATTGAACCAATTTCTGTCTTAATTAGTCCAGGGCTGGGGACCCTGCTGTAGGGTCTGAAGCATTTTTATAAAAAGTGATGACCTGTTTTAAAGTTGTTGGGTTTTTTTTTAACGAAGAGGATATTAAACCATGTTTCAAGAAAGGTTGCTAACAAAAACAATAGACATGAGCTCCCGCTTCCCTCCCAGGTGGGATACAGACAAACGGCCACAACGAGATGGATGAGCCCATGTTCACCCAGCCCCTGATGTACAAGCAGATCAAGAAGCAGAAACCAGTGCTGCAGAAATACAGAGAGACTGACATCCGAGGGAGCTGTGACCCAGCAAGTCACGAGGTACAGTGACACACACACACACACACAGAGACTGACATCCGAGGGAGCTGTGACCCAGCAAGAGTACGAGGTACAGTGACACACACACACACACAGAGACTGACATCCGAGGGAGCTGTGACCCAGCAAGAGTACGAGGTACAGTGACACACACACACACACACACAGACTGACATCCGAGGGAGCTGTGACCCAGCAAGAGTACGAGGTACAGTGACACACACACACACGCACACAGAGACTGACATCCGAGGAGCTGTGACCCAGCAAGAGTACAGTACAGTGACACACACACACACACACACACACACACACGAGACTGACATCCGAGGGAGCTGTGACCCAGCAAGAGTACAAGGTACAGTGACACACACACACACATGAGACTGACATCCGAGGGAGCTGTGACCCAGCAAGAGTACGAGGTACAGTGACACGCTGCACACACACACACACACAATATCTCATTCGCACACTCTTACACACAAGGCACAGTAACACAACACACCATAAATTGAACCAGCGATTTTATGACCCATGCCATGTGTTAATAAAATGTGTCTAACCAGTTGAGATCATGTTGCTGCATGTATACACTGCTGTGGTGCGGGCAGCACTGGACACAGTTGTGTGGCTATTCTGTTGATTTTGACCAGGGCAACACTAGAGCGCAGTTGAGTAGCTGTCTGTGTCCCTCTTCTGTTTTCAGGAAGAGATTTCGAAGTATGATAAGATCTGCGAGGAGGCGTACGAGAGATCCAAGGATGAGAAGATCATGCACATCAAGCACTGGCTGGACTCGCCCTGGCCCGGTGAGCAACATAGACACAGCCGTCTGTCCATCCATCCGTCCATCCGTCTGTCCATCCATCCATCCATCCATCCTTCCAACCATCTGTCCATCCATCCATCTCTCCATTCATCCGTCCAACCATCTATTCATCCAACCATCCATCCGTCCAACCATCTGTTCATCCATCCATCCGTCCAACCATCTGTCCATCCATCCATCCGTCCAACCATCTGTTCATCCATCCATCCATCCTTCCAACCATCTGTCCATCCATCCATCCATCTGTCCAACCATCCGTCCAACCATCTATTCATCCATCCGTCCATCCATTCATTCAACATCCATTCATCTTCCTATCCATTTGTGTATTCCTTCATTTATTTATTACTTCATTTGTGCATCCATTCACCCACCCATCCGTTCATGTATTCATTTGTGCATTTGTTTGTTCCTTCATCCATTCACTTGATTCTTCATGTCATTCATTCATTCATTCATTCATTCATTCCTTCATTCATTCCTTCATTCATGTGTTCAGTATGTCACAGGGAGTCCTATAACTCAGGCATCCTGGGCACTGTTCTCTGTCCTGCAGTGTTATACAGCATGTGTTCAGTATGCTGGCCCGGGTTTCGCATGCAGAGCTTCACATCACATTGAAATGGATTCCTCCTTCTTTGCTTGAAGTTTCTTATTTGAATTGTAATAGCGAGACGGTCGGTATTAACAGCTGTGCCAGCGATGCAGAACAGTATGTTCGTGTCGTTTGTCGGTTTTAGAGCTACGTTGTGATTTTGTTTCCAGGTTTTTCACCCTGGACGGCCAGCCAAAGAGCATGAGCTGCCCCACACGGGCTGAGCGAGGAGGACCTGACTCACATCGGAGGCGTGGCCAGCTCTGTGCCTGTGGAGGACTTCACCATTCACGGAGGTGACCGACGCAAACCACCACCCTCTCTGTGTCTGTGTCTTCTTCTCTCTCTCTCTCTCTCTCCATGTGTCTCTCTCTCTCGTGTCTCTTCCCTCTCCGTCTCCTTTTCTCTGCTTGTCTATTGATCCGTCTGTCTCCATGTCGAGAACCTCACCCTTCACTGGTATTGTGTGTGGTTGTGGCTCTCATCTGTAACCCTGCTCTGGTATTGTGGGTGTGTGTGTGCTCTCGTCTGTAACCCTGCTCTGGTATGTGTGTGTGTGTGTGTGTGTGCTCTCGTCTGTAACCCTGCTCTGGTATTGTGTGTGTGTGTGTGTGGCTCTGTCTGTAACCCTGCTCTGGTATTGTGTGTGTGTGTGTGTGTGTGGCTCTCATCTGTAACCCTGCTCTGGTATTGTGGGTGTGTGTGTGTGGGGGTCTCTCATCTGTAACCCTGCTCTGGTATTGTGGGTGTGTGTGTGTGTGGTCCTCTCATCTGTAACCCTGCTCTGGTATTGTGGGTGTGTGTGTGGGCTCTCATCTGTAACCCTGCTCTGGTATTGTGTGTGTGTGTGTGGTGGCTCTCATCTGTAACCCTGCTCTGGTATTGTGTGTGTGTGTGTGTGTGGTGTCCTCTCATCTGTAACCCTGCTCTGGTATTGTGGGTGGGTGTGTGTGTGTGGCTCTCATCTGTAACCCTGCACTGGTATTGTGTGTGTGTGTGTGCTCTCATCTGTAACCCTGCTCTGGTATTGTGGGTGTGTGTGTGTGTGTGGTCTCTCATCTGTAACCCTGCTCTGGTATTGTGGGTGTGTGTGTGTGTGTGTGTGTGTGTGCTCTCATCTGTAACCCTGCTCTGGTATTGTGGGTGTGTGTGTGTGTGTGGCTCTCATCTGTAACCCTGCTCTGGTATTGTGGGTGTGTGTGTGGGGGTCCTCTCATCTGTAACCCTGCTCTGGTATTGTGGGTGTGTGTGTGGGGGTCCTCTCATCTGTAACCCTGCTCTGGTATTGTGGGTGTGTGTGTGGGGGTGTCCTCTCATCTGTAACCCTGCTCTGGTATTGTGGGTGTGTGTGTGGGTGTGGCTCTCATCTGTAACCCTGCTCTGGTATTGTGGGTGTGTGTGTGGGGCTCTCATCTGTAACCCTGCTCTGGTATTGTGGGTGTGTGTGTGGGGGAGTCCTCTCGTCTGTAACCCTGCTCTGGTATTGTGGGTGTGTGTGTGGGGGGGGTCTCTCGTCTGTAACCCTGCTCTGGTATTGTGTGTGTGTGTGTGTGTGCTCTCGTCTGTAACCCTGCTCTGGTATTGTGGGTGTGTGTGTGTGGGGGTCTCTCATCTGTAACCCTGCTCTGGTATTGTGGTGTGTGTGTGTGGGGGTCCTCTCATCTGTAACCCTGCTCTGGTATTGTGGGTGTGTGTGTGGGTGGTCCTCTCATCTGTAACCCTGCTCTGGTATGTGTGTGTGTGTGTGTGGTCTCTCGTCTGTAACCCTGCTCTGGTATGTGTGGTGTGTGTGGGGGTCCTCTCATCTGTAACCCTGCTCTGGTATTGTGGGTGTGTGTGTGTGTGTGTGTGTGTGTGTGTGTGTGTGTGTGTGTGTGTGTGGCTCTCGTCTGTAACCCTGCTCTGGTATTGTGTGTGTGTGTGTGTGTGTGTGTGTGTGTGTGTGGCTCTCGTCTGTAACCCTGCTCTGGTATTATATGTGTGGGTGTGGCTCTCATCTGTAACCCTGCTCTGGTATTGTGGGTGTGTGTGTGGGGGGGTCTCTCGTTTGTAACCCTGCTCTGGTGCTCTGTGTGTGTGTGTGGGGGAGTCCTCTCGTGTGTAACCCTGCTCTGGTGCTGTGGGTGTGTGTGGGGGAGTCCTCTCGTGTGTAACCCTGCTCTGGTACTCTGTGTGTGGGGGAGTCCTCTCGTGTGTAACCCTGCTCTGGTGCTCTGTGTGTGTGTGGCTCTCGTCTGTAACCCTGCTCTGGTATTGTGTGTGTGTGTGTGGCTCTCGTCTGTAACCCTGCTCTGGTATTGTGGGTGTGTGTGTGTGTGTGGCTCTCGTCTGTAACCCTGCTCTGGTATTGTGTGTGTGTGTGTGTGTGTGTGGCTCTCGTCTGTAACCCTGCTCTGGTATGTGTGTGTGTGTGTGTGTGGGGAGTCCTCTCGTCTGTAACCCTGCTCTGGTGCTCTGTGTGTCTGCAGGTCTGAAGCGGATCCTGAAGAGCCGTGCAGACATGATAAAGTCCCGCACGGTGGACTGGGCGCTGGGGAGTACATGGCTTTCGGCTCCCTGCTGAAGGAGGGGATCAACGTGCGGCTCAGTGGGCAGGACGTGGAGAGAGGCACCTTCAGGTGGGGGAAGGGGGTCAGAAACACACGGACCATGAAACCAGAAATGCAGATGTTTTAAAAGTGTTAATGGTTGAACGTTTTAGATGCATTTTCTTTTTAATGCAAACCTGTCAAATGCAGAGCAAGATCCAGACGAGCCCCTGCTCAGCTCTGTCCTGCTGCTAAGCCTGTGATCTTCCAGCTCTGCACGGGGTGGGGTGGCCGTCGTGACAGTGCATGTCCTGTTCTGTGTCTTCAAAGACTTCTATCTCAACATTTTTTTGTCATTTAATTTCTCTAATTGTATTTCTAAACATTGAACTTTTTTTTTTTCTGGAGATATGGATGATTTTAACGTTTTGTTTTTCTCTGTCTCTCTCTCCTCCCTCTCTGTCTGTCCTTCTCTCTCTCTCTCTCTCTCTCTCTCTCTCTCTCTCTCTGTCTCTCTCTCTCTCTCTCTCTCTCTCTCTCTCTCTGTCTCTCTCTCTCTCTCTCCTCAGCCATCGTCACCATGTGCTGCATGATCAGAATGTGGATAAGAGGACCTGCATCCCCATGAACCACCTCTGGCCCAACCAGGCCCCCTACACTGTGTGCAACAGCTCCCTGTCTGAGTACGGAGTACTGGGTGAGTCCCGAACCCTAACCCTAACCTTAACCCTGTGTGCAGCAGCTCCCTGTCTGAGTACGGAGTGCTGAGAGTCCCTAACCCTAACCCTGTGTGCGACAGCTCCCTGTCTGAGTACGGAGTGCTGGGTGAGTCCCTAACCCTAACACTGTGCGACAGCTCCCTGTCTGAGTACGGAGTGCTGGGTGAGTCCCTAACCCTGACACTGTGTGCGACAGCTCCCTGTCTGAGTACGGAGTGCTGAGAGTCCCTAACCCTGACACTGTGTGCGACAGCTCCCTGTCTGAGTACGGAGTGCTGGGTGAGTCCCTAACCCTAACACTGTGTGCAACAGCTCCCTGTCTGAGTACGGAGTGCTGAGAGTCCCTAACCCTAACCCTAACCCTAACCCTGTGTGCGACAGCTCCCTGTCTGAGTACGGAGTGCTGAGAGTCCCTAACCCTAACCCTAACCCTAACCCTGTGTGCGACAGCTCCCTGTCTGAGTACGGAGTGCTGAGAGTCCCTAACCCTAACCCTAACCCTAACCCTGTGTGCACAGCTCCTGTCTGAGCACGGAGTGCTGGGTGAGTCCCTAACCCTAACACTGTGTGCCACAGCTCCCTGTCTGAGTGCGGAGTGCTGGGTGAGTCCCTAACCCTAACCCTAACTCCTGTGAGCTGACAGCTCCCTGTCTGAGAATGGAGTGCTGAGAGTCCCTAACCCTAACCCTAACCCTAACCCTGTGAGCGACAGCTCCCTGTCTGAGTACGGAGTGCTGAGAGTCCCTAACCCTAACCCTGTGTGCGACAGCTCCCTGTCTGAGTACGGAGTGCTGGGTGAGTCCCTAACCCTAACACTGTGTGCGACAGCTCCCTGTCTGAGTACGGAGTGCTGAGAGTCCCTAACCCTAACCCTAACCCTAACCCTGTGTGCGACAGCTCCCTGTCTGAGTACGGAGTGCTGGGTGAGTCCCTAACCCTAACACTGTGTGCGACAGCTCCCTGTCTGAGTACGGAGTGCTGAGAGTCCCTAACCCTAACCCTAACCCTGTGTGCGACAGCTCCCTGTCTGAGTACGGAGTGCTGGGTGAGTCCCTAACCCTAACACTGTGTGCGACAGCTCCCTGTCTGAGTACGGAGTGCTGAGAGTCCCTAACCCGTTTGCGACAGCTCCCTGTCTGAGTACGGAGTGCTGGGTGAGTCCCTAACCCTAACACTGTGTGCGACAGCTCCCTGTCTGAGTACGGAGTGCTGAGAGTCCCTAACCCTGCTGTGCGACAGCTCCCTGTCTGAGTACGGAGTGCTGGGTGAGTCCCTAACCCTAACACTGTGTGCGACAGCTCCCTGACCTATACACACTGTGTCTAATCAAGCTGGTGTTAAAACCTGGAGGGAAGGGGTGAAACTGCTCTGCAATAGGAGTTTATTTCAATCCCTATTGTAAACGTTCTAGATGTATTTCCTGCGCACGCAGGGCTGTGATACAAAGAGTGCAAGAGAAGAGAAGGCACACTCTCGGTTTGTTATAATTATTACTAACGCTGTTATTTATTGCTGTTTCTCTCTCTCTCTCTCTCTCTCTTCCCCCCTGTGTTCAGGGTTCGAGCTGGGCTTCGCCATGGCAAGTCCCAATGCGCTGGTTCTGTGGGAAGCTCAGTTCGGGGATTTCAACAACACAGCCCAGGGAATCATCGATCAGTTCATCTCCCCGGGCCAGGCCAAGTGGGTCCGGCAGAACGGCATTGTGCTGCTCCTGCCGCACGGCATGGAGGGCATGGTAAGAGACCGAGCCACTGCATTGCACACAGTGACACTCACAGCCACTCTCATGCACACAGTGACACCCACAGCCACTGTCAACCATTGCACACAGTGACCCCACAGCACACAGTGACCCTGAGTCACTCTCAACCATTGCACACAGTGACCCCACAGCCACTGTCAACCATTGCACACAGTGACCCCACAGCCAGTCAAGCATTGCACACAGTGACCCCCACAGCCACTCTCAACCATTGCACACAGTGACCCCACAGCCAGTCGCATTGCACACAGTGACCCCACAGCCACTCTCAACCATTGCACACAGTGACCCCACAGCCACTGTCCACCACTGCACACAGTGACCCCACAGCCACTGTCCACCACTGCACACAGTGTCCCCACAGCCAGTCAAGCATTGCACACAGTGACCCCACCACCACTCTCAACCATTGCACACAGTGTCCCCACAGCCAGTCAAGCATTGCACACAGTGACCCCCACAGCCACTCTCAACCACTGCACACAGTGACCCCACAGCCACTCTCAACCATTGCACAGTGACCCCAGACAGAGTCACTGCATTGCACACAGTGACCCCTGAGTCACTCTCAACCATTGCAGATGATCAAATTCCATTTTCACACTATGATGGAAATAGTTCCATGTCTTGAACCCTCAGAGCAGCAAAATATTACTGATTGATTGATTGATGGATGGATTGATTGATTTCTCCAGGGCCCCGAACACTCCTCCGCTCGGCGGAGCGCTTCCTGCAGATGTGCAACGATGACTCGGACATGTTCCCGGTGAGTAAAGCTCAGCACAGATACGAAGAATCATCCCGCTTTCAGAGCTACGGGAAAAGGAGGAGTCCCTCGTGCTTTATTTTGTTCTGTTTTTTTGTTTTGATTGAAGATTTTGCGGTCCAGCTTCTCTGCAGTAGGAGTCGTATTCCCATCCCTGTGTTTTATAGCACTCACAGGACACTAACTGATAACACGCAGGAAGACCGCAGACCTTGGTTAGCCTTTCTTCGTGTGGCTTGCATCGATGTCATATTAAAGCCTGGAATGGATGAAACAGCTTTACAAATAGGAGTTTTATTACCATGCCTGATGTAAACTTTATAGGGCTGTCCGATTGGGTGTCTTCTGCGCTGTACTGTATGTAGCTTATTGAGCTGTAAGTGACTCTGCAGCAGCAGTTGTTGATGAAGCAGAGTTCACCCCCTAGTCTCTAAGTCGCGATGGATAAAAACGTCTGCTGAATGTCAAATTAATGATGTATCTTAAGTGTTCTGTGGCTACCTCCTGTGCTGTATATGAGTCTCCATTTGTTTGTTTTTATATAGAAAATCACAGATGATTTTGCGGTGCGCCAGCTGTACGACTGTAACTGGATCGTGGTGAACTGCTCCACCCCAGCCAACTACTTCCATGTGCTGAGACGCCAGATCCTGCAGCCCTTCAGGAAGCCTGTGAGTGCCGGCCGCCCTGCCTCGCACGTTTTATTGGACGGTTTCTGTTTTATAATTGCTTTTATTTCTTTATTTTTTAATTTTTTTCAACATTTTGGCAGGGCCCATCGAGTTCACACAAACTGTTTTAAAACTTCTAAATATGTAATCAAAAATCATGACAAGTGGATTAGAGAGATCTAACTGCTAGTCGTAGACAGACATGCCACTGCTTAACATATATATATATATATATATATATATATATATATATATATATATATATATATATATTGTTATAAACTTACTGCAGGACTAATGCATGCTGTTTGTAGTTCACATGAGGACAGCTGTGGCCAAAAGCATTGCATCCCCTCTATATAGAATGAACTGATTCTGCGTCATGAAGTCGAATGAAACCTGCTGAATAATGTTACGCTAACATATTGAATTAAACATCGCTTTGCAGTTTTCCCACACAGTAAACAGAAAACTGACAAAATGTGTCATTTCAAATCTAACATGAAATGCTACTGTACTACTATCGTGGCTTCGGTAGACTTTCTTGCGATTTTTTATCATTTTGTAGTTTCTCTTTGATTTACATGATGTTAAATAAAAGATCTAAATTATGTGTCATGTAATTTTTGTCTCAATCCTAAAATTCTAGGGGATGTTAAACTTTTGGCAACATTATTAGTGGAGCTGCTGCTGATAGTTTCCAATGGGGGCGGACTTAACGAAATTTCTGGAAGTGTCTTTATTTTGTTTTTCTTTTTCCAGCTCATCATCTTCACACCCAAGTCTCTGCTTCGTCACCCTGAAGCCAAGTCCAGCTTCAACGACATGAACTCAGGTGAGCCGCACGACCCCCATCACCGCCGGCAGGGATGAGAGTAAGACTCCCGCTGCATAGCAGTGTGATCCAGTCCTGGTTTCACTAGGAGTTTAATAATCAGACACACCTGAGCTTGTTAGCTAGACACACTGGGGGCTGATCAAGCTGCGAGTAAAACATAACCTATTGCACTAACATGTCACTGCAGATATAACTTGCTGTGATCCTAACTGGATGCATCCTAGTTCATATTGTATTCTAGTAGTGTTATTATTATTTGCACTGACTGTAAACTACACTGTGTTTAAATATGAAGCTTGCATTGTAACCTTGTGCTGCCCTGGAACACCTGTGTGAGTCGCCTTGGATAAAGACGTCTGCCAAATCAATACATTATTATTATTATTATTATTATTATTATTATTATTATTAGTAATGTTTGTTTGTTTGTTTGTTTGTTTGTTTGTTTGTTTGTCCACAGGGACTGACTTCCTGCGGCTGATCCCGGACGTCAGTGTGGAGTCGCGGAGCGCAGCCTCGGTGAAGCGGCTTGTGTTCTGCACCGGGAAGGTTTACTATGAGCTGAATCGCGAGCGAACGGCCCGCGGCATGGAGGCCGACGTCGCCATCGCCAGGATCGAGCAGGTCGGTGCAGCCGCGGCGCTGAGGCAGAGCTGCACCAGCCCATTATTCCATTCATTGTGATTGTATTATGCATTTCTCTGTATTATGGATTTTCTTGTTACAGCATCTTGTAAAGCGCTTTGTGATGGTGGTCCACTATAAAAGGCGCTTATACAAAATAATGATTGATTGATTGATCGATTGATTGATTGGATCACGCTCTCCACAGGCGGGTCGTTGTTACTGGTGTTGATTGGCTCTAATTGACCATGCAGTGTGAAACGAGTGAAGAAACAGCTGCTTGGGTTTGTGTGGATTACAATACAATACAATTGGTTTTATATAGCCTTTCATAACAGTGCTGTCACAAAGCGCTGAACAACTAAGAATAAGCCGACTGTGTGTGTCTGCAGTACTCTGTGTGTGTCTGCAGTACTCTGTGTGTGCTGCAGTACTCTGTGTGTGTTTGCAGTACTGTGTGTGTGTGCAGTAGTGACTGTGTGTGCAGTAGTGACTGTGTTTTTGCTTGCTGTTTGCAGTACTGACTGTGTTTGCTTTGCGGTGTGCAGTAGTGACTGTGTGTGCAGTAGTGACTGTGTTTTTGCTTGCTGTTTGCAGTACTGACTGTGTTTGCTTTGCGGTGTGCAGTAGTGACTGTGTGTCTGCTGTAGTGACTGTTTGCATGCTGTCTGCAGTAGTGACTGTTTGCTTGCTGTCTGCGGTAGTGACTGTGTGTCTGCAGTAGTGACTGTGTTTGCTTGCTGTTTGCAGTAGTGACTGTGCGTCTTCAGTAGTGACTGTGTGTCTGCAGTAGTGACTGTGTGTCTGCAGTAGTGACTGTTTGCTTGTTGTCTGCAGTAGTGACTGTGTGTCTGCAGTAGTGACTGTTTGCTTGCTGTCTGCGGTAGTGACTGTGTGTCTGCAGTAGTGACTGTGTTTGCTTGCTGTTTGCAGTAGTGACTGTGCGTCTTCAGTAGTGACTGTGTGTCTGCAGTAGTGACTGTGTTTGCTTGCTGTCTGCAGTAGTGACTGTGTGTCTGCAGTACTGACTGTGCAGTAGTGACTGTGTTTGCTTGCTATTTGCAGTAGTGACTGTGCGTCTTCAGTAGTGACTGTTTGTTTGCAGTAGTGACTGTGTGTCTTCAGTAGTGACTGTCTGCAGTAGTGACTGTTTGCTTGCTGTCTGCGGTAGTGACTGTGTCTGCAGTAGTGACTG
>JAGXEW010000127.1:472992-532570 GCA_030684275.1 Acipenser oxyrinchus oxyrinchus | reverse complement strand
ACCTGGGTTTAATGATAAATGTATTCATAATCATAGCTACATTTTTTATGCAGAAATGTAAAGTTTTACCACCCCCCCTACAGTCTTTGTTTCCTTCTTAAATGATTTATCTTTATACATTAGCGCCTTAAAAATGTGCAAATCTAATTGTGCAAACCTCTTTATAATACTTCTATTTCCTAAAACATTGTCTAAAATATACGTTTAATGACCCCCTCACTGTATGCGATCTGGTCTACTATACTGATCTTACTGTTCAATCATTTTCCCCTTTTACATTTTGTACATTGTAAATCTTTTCTTTTTTTTTTTTTGCATTAACCAAGTCCCTAATCCTTTTTCGTCGTGTGTGTATATAGATCAGGACAGACAGATACAGACCTACCTACCTACCTTTAAAAATTGACCCAGACACCAGAATTTAATTTTTCAAGCGCGGTTGCGCTATTTTTTTTATTTTTTTTATAAGCAAAATAAACACCTGCCTCTTCCCAAGCACTAACTAACCCGCAGGACGGCTAAGCCGTTTTCCTGCTACACGCACCAAACACTCTCTTGAGACTTACATCTTCACGACTGCTTGGAAGCAGAGCACACCACCTGCCTCCTTCTCCTCAGCAGCCCTGAACAAACTGTCTGCTTTCCTTTTATACCCCGCACCTGGCTCTAATTTAATAAGCACCAGGTGCAGGGGATAATTAATAATAAAACAATTAACAAAACAAAGTTAAACAATAAAGCAAAACAATCAAACAATAAAGGAAACTAACAAAAAAGGTGCCTGCGCACATATCCTACACGGAGGATTTTAACCCCCCTCCCTGCTGTCTTACTATATATATATATATACAGTACTGTGCAAAAGTTTTAGGCAGGTGTGAAAAAATGCTGTAAAGTAAGAATGCTTTCAAAAATAGACATGTTAATAGATTATATTTATCAATTAACTAAAAGCAAAGTGAGTGAACAGAAGAAAAATCTAAATCAAATCAATATTTGGTGTGACAACCCTTTGCCTTCAAAACAGCATCAAGCATCAATTCTTCTAGGTACACTTGCACACAGTTTTTGAAGGAACTCGGCAGGTAGGTTGGCCCAAACATCTTGGAGAACTAACCACAGTTCTTCAGTGGATTTAGGCAGCCTCAGTTGCTTCTCTCTCTTCATGTAATCCCAGACAGACTCGATGATGTTGAGATCAGGGCTCTGTGGGGGCCATACCATCACTTCCAGGACTCCTTGTTCTTCTTTACGCTGAAGATAGTTCTTAATGACTTTCGCTGTATGTTTGGGGTCGTTGTCATGCTGCAGAATAAATTTGGGGACAATCAGATGCCTCCCTGATGGTATTGCATGATGGATAAGTATCTGCCTGTACTTCTCAGCATTGAGGAGACCATTAATTCTGACCAAATCCCCAACTCCATTTGCAGAAATGCAGCCCCAAACTTGCAAGGAACCTCCACCATGCTTCACTGTTGCCTGCAGACACTCATTCGTGTACGCTTTCCAGCCCTTCGGTGAACAAACTGCCTTCTGCTACAGCCAAATATTTCAAATTTTGACTCATCAGTCCAGAGCACCTGCTGCCATTTTTCTGCACCCCAGTTCCTGTGTTTTCGTGCATAGTTGAGTCGCTTGGCCTTGTTTCCACGTCGGAGGTATGGCTTTTTGGCCGCAAGTCTTCCATGAAGGCCACTTCTGACCAGACTTCTCCGGACAGTAGATGGGTGTACCAGGGTCCCACTGTTTTCTGCCAGTTCTGAGCTGATGGCACTGCTGGACATTTTCCGATTGCGAAGGGAAGTAAGCATGATGTGTCTTTCATCTGCTGCAGTAAGTTTCCTTGGCCGACCACTGCGTCTCACGGTCCTCAACGTTGCCCGTTTCTTTGTGCTTCTTCAAAAGAGCTTGGACAGCATATCTGGAAACCCCTGTCTGCCTTGAAATTTCTGCCTGGGAGACACCTTGCTGATGCAGTATAACTACCTTGTGTCTTGTTGCTGTGCTCAGTCTTGCTATGGTGTATGACTTTTGACAGTAAACTGTCTTCAGCAACCTCACCTTGTTAGCTGAGTTTGGCTGTTCCTCACCCAGTTTTATTCCTCCTACACAGCTGTTTCTGTTTCAGTTAATGATTGTGTTTCAACCTACATATTGAATTGATGATCATTTGCACCTGTTTGGTATAATTGTTTAATCATACACCTGACTATATGCCTACAAAATCCCTGACTGTGTGCAAGTGTACCTAGAAGAATTGATGCTGTTTTGAAGGCAAAGGGTGGTCACACCAAATATGGATTTGATTTAGATTTTTCTTCTGTTCACTCACTTTGCATTTAGTTAATTGATAAATATAATCTATTAACATGTCTATTTTTGAAAGCATTCTTACTTTACAGCATTTTTTCCACACCTGCCTAAAACTTTTGCACAGTACTGTGTGTGTATATATATATATATATATATAATATATATAATTTAGACACACGGCAGACCATCGGGTGTCCAAACGAGTGCAACCGACCCACTGGTGTTTCTCTCTGCAGCCCAGCTCCGTTGTGTGTGGCTGCAGCCCAGCTCCGCTGTGTGTGTCTGCAGCCCAGCGCCGGTGTGCGTGTCTGCAGCCCAGCGCCGGTGTGTGTGTCTGCAGCCCAGCGCCGGTGTGTGTGTCTGCAGCCCAGCTCCATTGTGTGTGTCTGCAGCCCAGCTCCGCTGTGTGTGTCTGCAGCCCAGCACCGGTGTGCGTGTCTGCAGCCCAGCGCCGGTGTGCGTGTCTGCAGCCCAGCGCCGGTGTGTGTGTCTGCAGCCCAGCGCCGGTGTGTGTGTCTGCAGCCCAGCGCCGTTGTGTGTGTCTGCAGCCCAGCTCCATTGTGTGTGCCTGCAGCCCAGCGCCGGTGTGTGTGCCTGCAGCCCAGCGCCGGTGTGTGTGTCTGCAGCCCAGCTCTGCTGTGTGTGTCTGCAGCCCAGCTCCGCTGTGTGTGTCTGCAGCCCAGCTGCTGATTTTATAACATTTGAAGAAAAAAAAAAACAACAAAATGGTGGTGTCGCGAAAAATAAATGTTCTATGAGAACAAAAGAATAGGGTCTGACGAAAAAATATATTTTTTCCTGATGGCCAAATTCTTTTTTCGTATCAGACATCTATCCAAAAAAAGTGGAAATCTCATTGAAAACAAAGGGGGAGGAAAAGGTGAAAAACTTTTGAGCGGCTTAATATGTTTACACGAACAAGCAGGTGTACTCAGTCATAGTCTAAACCAGTGCACGCACATACAGAGGGTCCTTATAATCTTGTAATAATTGCACCATAAGTGAAAGGTTACAAATACCTGTATAAAAGGTTTTTGGATCAGAGCCAAATGCAATCCATAATGTCTATATGAGGCTAGGAGTGCTTGACAAAAGTTTGGTAAAATTATTATTACAAGAACACATTGTCTGTGTCCACTGCAGCATTGAAAAGAGCGCAAAAGACATTCGGCAATTATTTTGCTGATTTAACAGCTATAGGAAAAATACCATAAAAAATCTAAGGAATGTTTAACACAATGTGAAAGCTACGAAATGCTAGCTAGTACTACATATAGATAAGATTTACTGGAATAACTTTGTTTGCTCTGTGTACTTCCGCACTCCGTAGAATCCCTGGTGACATTCCACAGTATCTGTGCTAAAAGCCTCTGGGTAGGAAGACAGAGGGAAGGACATGGCGACAAACTGGAACAGTGTGACAATGGCTACTGATGAGCTGTCAGCTTATGGCCTCGATGGAGGGGAGGTGGGGAGCAGGAAGAAAGCGCAGCTGCTTTCTGGAGTGGATTCAGAGCATGTTCGCTTTACTCCATATATAATTCAGTACAGTGGCAGGCTGGTAAACAGGAAAGCACAGAGTCAGGTCACACAGTGCAGAGCGTGCTGACGGGCACAGTGAGTGTGTCAGAGCTGGATTGTTCCATCACAGCTATTTTAACTTCAAAGGAGCTGTTAGATCAAAGAGCTGGGCTGCAGACCAGGAGGGAGGGAGGACAGTCATCAGACCCACTGGAACATTTCCATTGCCACTCCATAGCCTCTCCTAGTGGATATGTTGAATGTCATATAGGGTGCTGTACGATAAGAGCTGATAGTCACTCCACGTGGCTTTGCATATAGGGTGCATGAGAACAGATCTCCTTGACTTCCTCTCTCTTCCCCCCCCCCCACCACTGATCTCTCTATCTCTAGTCCTCTTGAATCCTCCAGATGATCAGTTAATTCCATATGCTCACCACTCTCTGTGTAAACAAGTGTCTACTACCTTCTGTTCAAAGTCTGCCTCCAATTTAATTAATGTATTTATTTATTTATACAGAAGATTTTACTCATTGAGACAAGGCCTCATTTACAAGGGGGTCCTGTTAGACAATAAAACAATTACAAATACAAGCAACAAATAAATAAATGTGTGTTTCAAACTGAGTCAGCAGCCCACAAAAAAGAACAACATAAATAAGACACGTGATCTCTATGTTAATGTGGACTAAGGAAATGGAGACTCTAAGCAATTCCCAAACACGATCTTTATAGCCAGAAAAGAGAGACTGTCAAATTCCAGCTTCAAACTATAAGTAAAAGAGTTCCACATTTCCTCTTCATTTCCAGCTGTGTCCTCTGAGTTGAAACTATTGGCTAGGCTTACCTTTGGCAACTCTTAATAAGATGTTTTAAAAATTCAATCAAGTCCCCCCTAATCCTTCTTTGTTCTAGGCTGAATAGATTCAGTATCTCAATCTTTATAAATCATTCCTTTAGCCATGGTATCAATGTGTTTATCCTTTGCTGGACTCTCTCCAGGGCCACAATGTTCTGGATGTACTGTGGGGACCTGAGTCGGACAGCTTGAAACCTCAGCATGACCTCTTTGGATGTGTACTCTACACCAAGCATCCAGATTGCCTTTTTAATTGCTTCCTCACACTGTCTGGTTGTTGACAGTAATGAGACTATTATAAAGGTCTTTCTCTTGGTCGGCCATTGGTGTTTTTTTTACATAGATGTGAACTCTCAGGTAGAGTGTGGAGGAGTTTAGGACAGCGGGACCCAAGGAAGGGAACCGGGCTGTTAAGGAAATTCTCTGTGGAGACGGGAAGTTAATAAAGACTTACACTTCCTGAGCACTTTATTAGGATCTGTACCTAATATCTGTCATGGTGGATGGGTGCATTATCGTCTTGAAATTAGCCATCAGGGTTCAGCACTGTTGCTTAAGTAAGCTGATGCATTTGTTCAGCTTTCCAGAGTAATGGACCCTGGATATACGAGGAGGAACACGCTCCACGCCAGGATATTTTATACAACCACTAAAATATCAAGGTAAGAGTATGGGACAAACTGTCTGGGACTGGCAGAGAAAGAGAGGGACTGTGTGGGAAAAGAAACAGTGCAAAGGAAAGAATCACACTGGGGAGTAAAGAGATCAGGCAAGTTAATAAAAGGAATATATCTTGAAATAACTGAGTCTCCCAGGGGGGTGCTTGTTCCCCAGTAGAGAGCTCTTGGCTGAGCAGTGCGGGTCAGACTCCTCTCAATAGGAATGTCCTCCTCTCTCCCTCTTGCTCGGACTCTCATGTTGGGTGGTTGCACGCTGGGTGGCACAGTGGAAATGTCTTGGTCTGGGGCGGCCTGCTCTTCTGGGACAGGGCTCTTAAAACAAGACAGCCAACGGTCAGACAGGCAAAAGGACACAAATCAATTGTAGAGTTCAGTGATTTTGTACAGTTTTATTTTTGTTCATGACAAAATAAAAATTAACAGCATACTGATGATTTTACATACTGATGATTTTAAGGCTTTTCCCTGGTACACCCAAGCCTTTACATCAATGCTGTTCCTACAGCCTCCCCACCTAACTAGATCAATGCTGTTCCTACAGCCTCCCCACCTAACTAGATGCTGTTCCTACAGCCTCCCCACCTAACTAGATCAATGCTGTTCCTACAGCCTCCCCACCTGACTAGATCAATGCTGTTCCTACAGCCTCCCCACGTGACTCAATCAATACTGTTCCTACAGCCTCCCCACCTGACTAGATCAATGCTGTTCCTACAGCCTCCCCACATGACTAGATCAATGCTGTTCCTACAGCCTCCCCACCTGACTAGATCAATGCTGTTCCTACAGCCTCCCCACATGACTAGATCAATGCTGTTCCTACAGCCTCCCCGCCTGACTAGATCAATGATGTTCCTACAGCCTCCCCACATGACTAGATCAATGCTGTTCTTACAGCCTCCCCACCTGACTAGATCAATGCTGTTCTTATAGCCTCCCCAGCTGACTCAATCAATGCTGTTCCTACAGCCTCCCCACCTGACTAGATCAATGCTGTTCCTACAGCCTCCCCACCTGACTAGATCAATGCTGTTCCTACAGCCTCCCCACGTGACTAGATCAATGCTGTTCTTATAGCCTCCCCAGCTGACTCAATCAATGCTGTTCTTACAGCCTCCCCACCTGACTAGATCAATGATGTTCTTACAGCCTCCCCACGTGACTAGATCAATGCTGTTCTTATAGCCTCCCCAGCTGACTCAATCAATGCTGTTCCTACAGCCTCCCCACATGACTAGATCAATGCTGTTCCTACAGCCTCCCCACATGACTAGATCAATGCTGTTCCTACAGCCTCCCCGCCTGACTAGATCAATGCTGTTCCTACAGCTTCCCCACCTGACTAGACTTTCTGCAATCTTCTATCCTCATCTGGATCCTTTAACTAAACTGAACAATTCATTGATTGATTGGCCCACCAAGGCCCCAGTTTAATGGCTGTAATGGATGGAACCAGGAACCAATTCAAATGCAGGGAGGGTTTATTCACCTACTCCTGCTAAACTACAACAACATACAATATACTGACAGACACAACAGACCAGACCACAAAGTGAGCTGAGTTAACTATAGGCAGTGGATATTGACAATGAAATAAAAATAGTAAGTACATTAAGATCAAAGCCATGTAGGACATCAGAATCTTCTATTGACTACAGAACCCCCTGCAGTGTTTACAAGAAACACATTGAAACACATTGAAAGAAACACATTGCTTTTCCTTTGCTGTATCCAGTGTTATTTTATTGCAGCAATTTTCATTCAACGATATTCCTGATATAGTTTTGATATATTTTTATTCACACATCATAGGTACAGGGAATTCTTTTTTTAATTTTTTACCCCAGAGTGTTAGTCAGAAGAAGAGATTCTTACTTCTAAACATTGCAGTGTATCCAGTCCATGCTCCCTCCTGCCACAGTGCTGGTGATTGGAATGAGTGGCGTGTCGTGGGATCAGAACCCCAGCATTGCTCCAGGAGGGAGCGTGATCTGAGACGCTGCCATCCTTAGAAGACACTTTTTTTCTCCTGGCGACCTCTCCTGAGTACATGTTGAGAAATGTGTTGATCAGTTGATTTAAGACTCGTGATATGTGATTAAGAATTTCAGAGTCGGCAATATGTTTTAAAAATAAATGCTGTGACACTGACAACATGGGACACAGCAAAGGTAACATAATGCGATTTTTTTTTTTTTAAATAAATTTTGCAGGGTGTTCTGTAACACTTTCACTGTCCTGGTAAACCTGAAGCCATATCGTCTGGTTCTGCTGTCAGGTTTGGGAGTTTCTGCCACATCTGTTAGTATGAAATATGTCCCTGGAGAAGTTTGGATGTCAATATAATAATAATTATTAGCATGATTTTAGCTAACACAATAATATATTTTAACTGTGTGCACTTCATATATAGGCAACAAATGTTTAGTTTTGAAAGAAACACACGTTATTGTAAACATGTATTTTTATATTAAAACATGGTATCTGGTATTACAGCTGGTTAAATAATCCTCTGCTTGGTATATGGTATTACACCTGGTTAAATAAACCTCTGCTTGGTATCTGGTATTACACCTGGTTAAATAAACCTCTGCTTGGTATCTGGTATTACACCTGGTTAAATAAACCTCTGCTTGGTATCTGGTATTACATCCAGTTAAATAAACCTCTGCTTGTTATCAATGCTTTCAGGTAGTGTTGCTCATGCTTGGTCATTTCATCTGAAGGGTAGCATTGTCCCCACTTAAGTGCATTTTTTAAAAATATATATTTCTCCACAAAAAAAAACAAAACCTAAACATTCTAAATGTTTTCCATTTCTTTTCTTTAATAGAACTCATAGTTCCAGAAGTAGACACATTTGAGTCCAATCACTGCTTTTCCTATGACTGATGCGTTATGAGTGTCCACTTCGTTCCTTCATGGGACTTCACGGATCGAAAGTACAACATTGAAGTATCATTTTGAATGATTTTTCCCTGGATCAGAATCCACCTGTCATTATCCCATTCTGTAAAATCATACATTTCAACTCTGCTGGCTCCATAGCAACAAAATGAAGAAGATGGAGGAGTTGACATAGAATGCAGAATAAGAATGAGGAATTAGAATGAGGACTCTCACTGTACTGTTTCAGAACCATTGTGAAGTTTCCATCTCTGATAATTAGAATGAGGACTCTCACTGTACTGTTTCAGGACCATTGTGAAGTTCCCATCGCTGATAATTAGAATGAGGACTCTCACTGTACTGTTTCAGAACCATTGTGAAGTTTCCATCGCTGATAATTAGAATGAGGACTCTCACTGTACTGTTTCAGAACCATTGTGAAGTTTCCATCGCTGATAATTAGAATGAGGACTCTCACTGTACTGTTTCAGAACCATTGTGAAGTTTCCATCGCTGATAATTAGAATGAGGACTCTCACTGTACTGTTTCAGGACCATTGTGAAGTTTCCATCGCTGATAATTAGAATGAGGACTCTCACTGTACTGTTTCAGAACCATTGTGAAGTTTCCATCGCTGATAATTAGAATGAGGACTCTCACTGTACTGTTTCAGAACCATTGTGAAGTTTCCATCGCTGGTAATTCTGTTTCTGATCAAGGCACAGCTTTAATCATGTTTTAGTGTAGTATAAAACGATTATGGTCCATGAACTTGTCTTCCAGTTTGCAGGAAAACTAGTGATAGGGATAGTGTCTGACAGGAGACTGTTCGAGGGGGGGATAGTGTCTGACAGGAGACTGTTCGAGGGGGGGATAGTGTCTGACATAACAAACCATTTTGAATTTGTTGAAGCTCATCTTCAGAAATCTGAGGAAAATTATTTTTTTCTTCTTTCTGATGTGAAAGTTGTGCATGAATATGAAAGTGCATTCATTATATTACTGAGCTGTTTTCTTAAATTGATCTTCTTCTTCTTCAAAAAAAAAAAAACCAGTAAGCGCTATGAAAATATAAGTTAAAAATAAGTAAAATCCCAGTGCAAATGTACAGAATATTTTTTCTCCGGAGATTTTGCTTTGAAAATGGTAACTGTGCATGGTCATTGTGCAGGTTTCCCCCATGCTTTTCCCGTGGCTCTATTATGCATTTGCCACAGTTTGACTTGTTTTTTTATATGCTTTACCATACCTCTCTGTGCTTTCCTGTGCTTACATTTTTACCGTGGGAAACTTTTGGGTTTCATAGGGTTCATAGCCAGCTTCAGCTTGCAGAAAGGGTTAACCAGGTAACACAAAGAGTTCAAAGCTGTAAATAAGGTGGTGATGCTCCCATCCTGAATTCATGGGGACCAGCATGCTCTGTGTTTTCTTTGGAAAGCCTGTCTGCTGCTGGTGCCCTCGTTCATTTCTTTCTTTCATTATTTCCTAGAGCTTTGCCAAAAACTTGTTTGTGAAGCCGAGAAGCCTGTAGTGCAGACCCAGGGTTTCTGGTATCACTGCAGTGCTTTGCAAATCTCACAGCTGCTTCATTGAAGTCTGGTATTGATTAGTCACAGGGAACATTAGCCTGCGCCCCAAGCACAGACCCTGCACAGCTGTGACGGCATGTCAGGTGTGTAAATCACAGAGCTGGGGGTCCCAGCTAGGGGCTGGGAGAGGGCAGGGGGGACAGAGCTGTGATGTGTCGAGTTGTTACAGCCATTACAGGACTTCAAGTATTTCATAAAGCTTTATAAAGGTATTATATATAGTAGACCCAGATACTGATGTGACACAGCCACATTTCTGTATGTCAGATTACATCCGATGTACATGGTGTCACGTTAAGATTGGCTATACTGTTTAACGATTCTTATTTTACTAAATGATTTAACTATATATAAAATGGCTTTCTTATCTTAGTGGGTTTTAATGCAACTTTAAAATTGCTGCTTGTGTATTATTATTATGTGTATACTTTTATTTAAGTCTGTTATTTATATGGCCTGATTGTGGCAGTTGTATGTGTGACATGCTATACAAATGTATTGTGGTGTGTTCTTTTTTTCTGCTATATACTGTACAGTGCTTTAAGATACTTTTATATAAAAAGCACTATATAAATGCAATAAATAAATACATAAATAAATATATTATAAAAAAATATAAATCTGCCATTCCCTGGCTTTGAGCTTGTCTGGAGAGCCTTCCTCATTCCTGTCAAATCATGTGAATATATGACCTTTCAGCCCTTTACATATATTGTAGGTGATGGCAGAGTTGAAAGGTTATATAGAATATGGCATAGGGTGCTGTACAATACATACTGGCATAATTAGGGTGTTTCTATCTAACAACACCCAGAATTGCATGTGTCTTTTTTTCAAGATGTAAAAGAATAAAAATAGAGGTAACTTTTTATTATTTTAATTAGGATATGAGTGCAGGTTGTTTAAGTTACTGTTAAGTCCTATAATGTATTGGCGAAAGTAATTAAAAAATGGTAATTCAAAATGTGTAGCAGCCTACATGTGCTAATGCTGATCATGCTGTTTGTTCAGTTACTTTTTCACAGTGTTTCTAAAGTTTATTCACAGCCACCTGTCTTTGTTAGAGAAGAGCACTGTGCCTGTGTTGGTATTATGATGAGATGCTGAAATAAAGTTGCTGAAAGTAATCAGACTGCATCCAGTTGTTTGATTTCTTCAACTCATTATTCAAAGCAGAGACTAGTTGCTGTTGTAGTTACTGTATTGCTGCTAACAGCAAACACTCTTCTCAATTTCTTTTTACTATATTTGCTATACTAAATTTAAATAGAGAGACTGAACAGTGAGGAAGCATACTTAGTGCACATTGAAAGACAACGTTCAGAGGGTGTGTAATAGAACGGAGATTTTCTTTCATCAAGCAAAAAAAAAGAGTTAAATCCCATAAATGAATGCTGCATACTGACTGATCTGGAGCAGAGGTTAAACAGCGTTTGAAAGATAGCATTCAAGGGCTTTTACCTCGTATCGGGTTAAAGGAAATCTCTGATCCATTTCTAACATTACAATGAATAGAGTATTAGTTATAATGTGGTATCACTTGACTATCACTGTACAGGTATATGAAGCATCTACAACAAAGAAGACATACACAGAAAAATGACTGACAAGCAGACCACTACAACAGAGTTTCATTCAGTAGCATTTCATTCATTGAAATCACCAGCTTCTCTCCTGCAGTGAAACTGTAAACCACAAATAATGAATCAGAAAGTCTACCAATTGAAACTTCATCCATAATTATTAAACATTGATTAGCTAAAATAAACCTAATAAATTAAATGAACGAAGAGACTTCTGATGAAGTCTGGAAGAGACTTTGTGACACAGTCAAATCGTTCATTGAAATGTATTATGTTTCTTTTAGGGTTTTGTCCAAAGTCCACCCTTACAAAAAAAAAAAGTTTAGTGGAAATATTTTTTGTGGAAAGAAAATTCAGTCAAACTTCAATTTAAAGATGAAAAACTGACATGGTTTGTGTAAACGTTTCACTGAACTGTAGATGAGGCTTTAGGGTGTATGTTTTCATAGGGCAACATTTAGAAAACAAAACAACTTGCTGTGCATATCATTTTCCATTGCAGTCATCACATCTTATTGATCACAAGTTAAAAGCACTCCTCTGGCCTCAAAGGGAGTCTCAAAATGTCTTCTCTCTAAGCACAGCTGGTACACCCAAGAGTGATCATCAACCTGCCCCCCTGCAACACTGCCCCCAGTGGATGGAAGAAATACCACGAAAACTCAGTTGTATACAGAACTTCACTGCTCAGTTTCAGTTGTTTCAGAACACATGGTTTTAATGCAATGCGCTTTGTTAAAGTAGCCAACAAGTGAGAAGAACAGTTTAATGAGTATCACTGAATCCCTCGAAACCCTCTTTAAACAAGTGAGAAGAACAGTTTAATGAGTATCACTGAATCCCTCGAAACCCTCTTTAAACAAGTGAGAAGAACAGTTTAATGAGTATCACTGAATCCCTCGAAACCCTCTTTAAACAAGTGAGAAGAACAGTTTAATGAGTATCACTGAATCCCTCGAAACCCTCTTTAAACAAGTGAGAAGAACAGTTTAATGAGTGTCACTGAAACCCTGTAAACCCTCTTTAAACAAGTGCCATCCATCACCCGCCACGACTGGCATTCAGAGCCACCAGTATGTGAGAGAGTGGAGGACCACGCTTTGTCACCAAAAATCACAGAGCAGTCAGGGTAAATATGTTTAAATCATGGGGGAAGGTTAAAATGGTGGATGAAAATTCAATGATGTCTTGTCAAATACAATATTTTTTTATTATTTATTTCTTAGCAGACACCCTTATCCAGAGCGACTTACAATTGTTACAAGATATCACATTATTTTTACATACAATTCCCCATTTATACAGTTGGGTTTTTTACTGGAGCAATCTAGGTAAAGTACCTTGCTCAAGGGTACAGCAGCATCGTCCCCCACCTGGGATTGAACCCACGACCCTCCGGTCAAGAGGCCAGAGCCCTAACCACTACTCCACACTGCTGCCCAAAAACAAAGGAAAATGAATCTAAATATATATTTTTTATTTATCATTGTGAACCGAAGTGATGAACTGATCACTTAATTCAAGTGTTTAATCCTGTAAATCGGTAAGCTTCACAGCGTACACAGCTACAAACACAAATGTGAACAGAAGTGATGAACTTATACAACATTCAAAGGGATTTCATCTCAGCATTACAAGGCAGCAAACACAAATGTAGATTTTACAAACCTTTAGAAAATAACATTTCAAGTTTGCGTGCTTCTGCTGTGGTACAGTTTGCAGTTCTTTTTTATCTTTTGTTTATCACGTCTTACTTTATGATTGCAATCTCCCGCTACATTGCGTACTGAACAAATCAATAACCCTCCGCTTTCATGAAATACGTTTTGGGGGTATTGTGCTGATCATGCATCTGCGCTTATTAAAGCTGCTTTGCTTATTTTTAAAATATGCTTTCAAAGTGTTGAGTAAATGTGTCAACAGCTACATTGCAAAAGGCAGCTGAGTTTGTTCAAAATCATTCTCGCAGCTGTTTTTGTTAAGGTGGAATTTCAAGTCGAGTTGGAAAAGTTCAATGCTCTCAATTAAAATCACAGACACCTACACAAATCATAATATCATGATGCATATCAACTGTACATAATAGTATGGAACAAGAATAGCGATTGAACTGCATAAGCGTTCTCCAGATATATGCAACAATGTAAGTGTGACATGCAGATGTCTGTACGGACAGACAGACACCCCCCATATACCCCCAGAATCCCATATTCTCAATAATGCATGCACCATAATATTAAGACCAAGTTTCATGACAACTGGATAAGCGGTTCCCCAGATAGATGGAAGAATGAAGTGTGGCATACATGGATATGAGCACCCCCCCTATATTCTCTTAACAGTCCTCAGTGTTTGAGATTGTTAGGCTGTTTTGATTGAGGTGTAATGCAACTGCAATGACAAGCACGCCCTGTGAAATCACTAAACTGTCTCTCTGGGTCTGTTGTTCTTATGTTTGTTGGCAATTGTACATCACAGATTTGAATGCACACCCATCAACATTTTATGATTAGATCATGAACTGTAATTATAAGACCCGATTGAGAGGAGGCCAGGAGGCAACTCGTCCAGTTCCTAGCAGCTGATTGATCTCAGAACTTTGTCAAGGTGGGTCTTAAAGGATCCAAGTGATTCTGCCTCAACAACATGACTAGGTAGTCCACCACTCTTTATGTGATGAAATGTCTCCCCCCCCCTTACCTAAATCTCCACTTCATTTTCAACTGTGTCCTCTGGTCCTGGTTTGTGTGCTTAAAGTATTGGTAAGGGTTGATTATGTTAACTCATTTATAGACGTCAATCATGCCCCCCCCCCTCAATTCTTCTTTTTTCCATGCTAAGTAGATTCAGTTCTTTCAGCCTATCTTTGTAGCTTAGTCCTGTAGTCCTGGGATTAGCCCTAGTTACTCTTTGATGGAGTCTCTCCAGGGCCACGATGCTACCCATTAGTGATCCAATCACTCCATTGTTTTTGGCAATTGTTTTGCATCAAGAGGTCCTACAGCTCATGTTTTGAATCAGAGCTTCTTTGGGCTGCCCTTTCACGTGGGTTTAGATTCACTTTGTACCTGTTGAACTGAACGCGGGAACACAGCCACAAGAACATTTTTGGTGCAAGAGTTTCAAAGCCTTTGTCATCATATAGAGTATGCAAGTTTTAATCATAAAATGTGTTCCCGGGGCCTGAGAATGGGTTGTGGACCAGGGCAAGAACAAATAGCTGAGACATAAAAGGTTGAACAGATGAACTAGTCGCACTTTAAGAATCACGGATGTGATCGTGTGCAGGGTCCACTTTGCTGTTCATGTTTTAAAACTGCTTGGAATGTTTAACAACTCTATTAATATTCTATTTATTTATATGTTAATGGATTGCAACTGCAACTACACTCTGTCCATCTGAACCTGCATGCTTTATAATTACTTTGCAGTCACGCGACGTGACGATTAGTTGACTGCCAGTTTCACCAGTCTGTTGTCACTTTTCTATTCAACCAGTCAGCTACTTGACTAATCAGGGCTACTCTAACTGTACACCTTGGTATTAAATGAACTGCACATTGTGAGAAACCTCTTGGCCCTGTTCCACACATACAGACAGACCCCTCTCTTTGTCCTGTTCCACACATACAGACAGACCCCTCTCTTTGTCCTGTTCCACACATACAGACAGACCCCTCTCTTTGCCCTGTTCCACACATACAGACAGACAACTCTCTTTGTCCTGTTCCACACATACAGACAGACCCCTCTCTTTGTCCTGTTCCACACATACAGACAGACCCCACTTTTTGTCCTGTTTCACACGTACAGACAGACCCCTCTCTTTGTGTGGTACTCAGTTTCAGTTCTAGGCCCCTCCAGCCTCACTCAAATAGCTTTTTCTCTTTCCCACACACGCCTGTTGCTACTGCATTGTAGTACTTTCGGGATGTGTGTTTCCATGTAGTTTTCTTTTAGCCTGAGAAATTCTTGGTCCAAATGCAAATAACCCGGTTAATATTAAAATACAAGGTGGTATAATTAAATGTTTGTGTCTGTGTTCCAATTTGACCTTGTGTGACTTACTGATATCGTACAGCTTCTTAAACTGGGTTTCCACAAAATGTTTCGGTTGTCATAAAACATGGACAATGCAGTCTGCCTTATTTGGCCAAAAAAAAAAAAGAAACAGAAAAACAAAAACAGACATAGCATTGCACAAATAAAAATAAAAAACAACATTCAATATGAAAGCGCTGTGTACTATCCTTGTATTATTTGCTAAACATTTTTGCACACATACTGCACACATATTTATAAGAACATAAGAACATAAGAAAGTTTACAAACGAGAGAAATAGGTATTATAACCTTATTATACACGTAGCCTACATATATAATATTGTAATGACCTGGGGGTCTGCTTTACTACAACGGGACTAATTATGAGTTCTGGAATGTTCTTTGGTCAGCCAGTGCAGAGGGGTGGAGGCAGCCGCCATGCCGCCAACAGCAAGCAAGGAAGGAGTGACCTCACCAGGACGGAAGTGGAACTGCGGCGCCCACAAATGATATTACAGGAGCCAAAATGGCCGACTGGACAGATGTAAACAATAGTGAAGGCAGTACAAAAGCTGCCAGTCTGATAGGAGAGGCCTTGCCTCCTTATGAGAACACCAGAACAATGTCGGGACTTTGGGGTGTTAAAGGGATTGTTGTCATGTAGCTTTAATAATGAGAGACAGTTAGCTAAGCTCTGAGATGAGCCCGCCTGGGGTAATGCTGACAAGTGGAGGGGTGTAGCACGACTCAAGCCCCTGGCAAGGAACGGCGATGACGTCAGTGGTCAAGCTGCCGAGGCAGTACAGGGAGCTGGGAGGCTGGAAGTGTTGGCACAGCTGGGTGGCTGGAGTGAAGCTGAAAAGGCTGGCCGCCTAACAGGAGCACTGAGGGGAGAGGCCCAGCTGGTGCTGCTTAATCTCCCTCCTGTGAGCTTGGGGAGCAACACAGCATTGGCTGGGGCACTCGTCTGCAGATTTGGCAGCCTCAATGACCCACAAGGACTGAAGATGAAGCTGCAGTGGCGGATGTGTCAACCAGGGGAGAACCTGGTCAGCCTGACTTCGGAGATAGAGGGGGGAGCCCGCAGAGCCTATACAGGGTCCTCAATGCAGGCACAGGAGGAGCAAGCAAAGCTCCAGTTTATCAAAGCACTGGGGGCTGGGGAGTTAAATCCCTACCTGAGACTGCAGTGGCTCCAAACCCTGCTATCGGCACTGCGCCTCACACAAGAATGGGAAGAAGTGACCACGGAAGATATGCCATCGTGCCTACTAGTGGCTTGCAAGTCCGAGATGAAAGAAGGAGAGGCCAAAGCCAGTCAGTCCACCCCCACCTGGCTCTAGGAACTTGCATCCTTACTCCGGGCCACGTCAGCACTGTGCCCCTGGTCAGCCCAGCCCTATACGCGCCTATTATGGGGCTGCGGCAGGCCGCTCTCAACGCCTCGACGTCCGAGAGGAACTCGGACCAGCCCTCGGACCAGCCCTTGGGAAACGACGCAAAGCCTTTGTAGGCGGGACAGCATGGGCCCCGTCCCGATCTTCAGACCCACCTACCCACACCACCACCAGCCAGGGAGGCCCCACCGCCCAGCTAGGGGACTGGGCGTCACTTCCCCCAGAAGCAGCTGACTGAACCACACCTCCACCGTGGCCTGTCGACGTTTTATGGAGGACTCGTGGCAGATCTCTGTCCGAGTAGAGGGGGTGCCCTGCACGGCCTTAGTCGACACGGGGTCGGCGGTGACGCTAGTGCAACCTGACGTGATCCTGAGGTGGGTCCATGTAGAGCTGATGACGGTACGGCTCCGCACCATCACCAGTGACCTGACGCCCATGCAGGGAAGACGGACCATGGCGATCCAGGTGGGTGGTCGGATGGTACGCCACTCCATGTGGGTAGCTGCAGTGCAAGACACCTATGACCCAGGCAGCCTGGCAGGGGCCGATACCCCCTTACCGGATGGGAAGCAGCACAGCCCTGGGAATGGACCCGCAGGGGCCAACGGGCTCCAACAAACAACCACCTCCACAAGCGCACGCAGCCGGGCTAAAAACCAACACCCCCCGGAACAGACAAGCACCAGCCAAGCATGATTGGGACCCACTGCCAAGCAACATGCCGGCCTGTCCCTCACAGCGACCGCCCAGGGGAACCCAGCCAACCTCCGGGACCACCGTCGATTTTGACACAACTATTATTTATTTTGAGTTATTTTATTTGACTGCATTTTGCAAACTCCTGTTTTCTGTTGGGAAGATCATGTGAAAAATGACAACACAAAGCATGTCTCATTTAATTTTTTGTTGCCATGGAAATGACGAGGAACAGCAGCATTAGATTGATTATATAAAAAGTGTATGACTAGAATAGATCTGGGACTGGTCAGAAGCGTTCTCTGGTCAAGTGGTCTGACATCGGTTGAGATCATTTGTGGTGTGAATACAGATTTTAAGTAACTGGGCTGTATGTGTAGTTATTCACTCACAGTCAAGCATGTAGCCACGCAGTGCTGTATCTCCTCATGTTCTTGTCTAAGCCTCTCTAGTTAGCACTAGTCAGAGCTCTTTCATGTTAACAGTGCTGCAGTGTGTCTCTGTGTTAGGAGCCCCTCTCATGTTCTTGTCAAAGCCTCTCTAGTTAGTGCTAGTCAGAGCTCTTTCATGTTAACAGTGCTGCAGTGTGTGTCTGTGTTAGGAGCCCCTCTCATGTTCTTGTCAAAGCCTCTCTAGTTAGTGCTAGACAGAGCTCTTTCATGTTAACAGTGCTGCAGTGTGTGTCTGTGTTAGGAGCCCCTCTCATGTTCTTGTCAAAGCCTCTCTAGTTAGTGCTAGTCAGAGCTCCTTCATGTTAACAGTGCTGCAGTGTGTCTCTGTGTTAGGAGCCCCTCTCATGTTCTTGTCAAAGCCTCTCTAGTTAGTGCTGGTCAGAGCTCCTTCATGTTAACAGTGCTGCAGTGTGTCTCTGTGTTAGGAGCCCCTCTCATGTTCTTGACAAAGCCTCTCTAGTTAGTGCTGGTCAGAGCTCCTTCATGTTAACAGTGCTGCAGTCTGTTTCTGTGTTAGGAGCCCCTCTCATGTTCTTGTCTAAGCCTCTATAGTTAGCACTAGTCAGAGCTTTTTCACTGAAGCCAGGCCTCCTTGAATGGCTCCCAGAGGCACTGTCTGGCAGGAAGATGTCACAGGGACACAGGAAGGAAAAACACGCACTGGTGACCCTGTGGAAGCACTCTCTGTGCAGCCTGTCCTGGGTCAACGCCAGTCCTGACATCATCCGGGATTCTCTGTGTAGCCTGTCCTGGGTCAACGCCAGTCCTGACATCATCCGGTATTGGGACCCAGATGTACAGCTCCTAAATTTAACAGCCGAACAGCAAAACATACATCACTAATAGATGCAGTATCCAAATACAACCCGTGCTCCCACATCAGCCCTTTACTGAACAAACATGGATTTTAAGCACATGACAAAGCAGGGATTATACATATACAAGTTTACTATTGCAAAGTATAATATAACAATATAGCAATATATAGTGAAAGCATGGCAAAGCGTAAGTAATAACCATGAGAAAAATGCAAAATTAGCATGCGAATGTAGCATGGTAAACCTTTACAAGGGTGGGCTGGCTCCTTCTCAGCACTGGTCAGAAAAAAACTGAAAGTGGCGAAACTTGCTGTATATTCAGGGTTTATGATGTGTCTCTGAAGAGCCCCAGTGAAATACATTCTCTAAATGGTGGTGACTTATTACACTGTAAAAAAAAAAAATATATATATATTTTTATGGTAAATTTGCTTTAATATTGACATGGTTTTTTCAGTTTTTTTAAATTCCGGTAAATTTCACGGCTATTTTAGTGTAAAATACAGACATCTACAAATACAGTTTTATTTTCAATATTAAGGTAAATTTACTGTAAAAATATGGTATTTCTTTTACAGTGTGCTGTATTTTGTATTTGCATTTCAAGATATTTCTCGATTAAACATAATATTTATTAAAGCAGAAAAAGAAATAATGCTGTCCCATTCAAAACGGATCATTTTCTCTGAGAAACAAATGTTCCTAAATACTGAAATCACCTGAAAAACAGGACATGCTTAATTTAGAAGAATATGTTGTTTTTTTCTGTCCAGCGTTCTGTTTTCACCATCAACGAATTATCAAACCAAATTAAAAACATGAATACATGTAAAAACAACACACAGGTGAGATGTTCCGTTCTATTAGCTGCATTTGTTTTTAAGTGACAAGCATATGTATATTTACATTATTCTTTCAGAAACGGCCATTTTTATTGGGAACTACAGCACATATTACATGGTAATGGATACATTTAATGGAAATCATGAAATCAGTGATAACCGTGAAAAAAATACAGCTTGATGAGATTCTGGGATCAATAAGCTACTAACAACCAAACGAGCAAGATGGGCTGAATGGCCTCCTCTCGTTTGTAAACTTTCTTATGTTCTTATGTTCTTATGATGTATAAGATTTAATTGAATGCATTTTAACATACAGGATAACAGATGGCTTAGAATCCATTATTAAAAATGCACATCTTTATTATTATTAATAATAATAATAATAATAATAATAATAATAATAATAATAATTAAGAAACTTAAATCAAGTAGACAGACATTAAAGCTAGTACCTTCATAATTCTATTGATTGAACTGTGAATACAAGGAACATATTAGTTTGTTAAAAACACACTTTAATTAAAATAACTTCTTATATACAGTAACTAAAGCAATGTTAAATCAAAGACTGTTTTTATGAATAAAAGTTTGACATTCATGAAACTGTTAAATGAAAAACTGAATTTTATTCATAACAAAGCTTTGAGAATAGGACAAACCCTGTCGTTTGGTGTAACTTGACACTAAACATATGCTTTTTCTATGCTAACATTTATGTCCATCAAATGTAAATGTATGGATCAGTAAAATGAATATGTAAATATAAGCTGCAGGTGTGTGTATGCTGGTCAGCACTGGCGAGGATGGACCTGCTGAGCTGCAGGTGTGTGTGTGCTGGTCATGACTGGCGAGGATGGATCTGCTGAGCTGCAGGTGTGTGTGTGCTGGTCATGACTGGCGAGGATGGATCTGCTGAGCTGCAGGTGTGTGTGTGCTGGTCATGACTGGCGAGGATGGATCTGCTGAGCTGCAGGTGTGTGTGTGCTGGTCATGACTGGCGAGGATGGATCTGCTGAGCTGCAGGTGTGTGTGTGCTGGTCATGACTGGCGAGGATGAACCTGCTGAGCTGCAGGTGTGTGTGTGCTGGTCATGACTGGCGAGGATGGATCTGCTGAGCTGCAGGTGTGTGTGTGCTGGTCATGACTGGCGAGGATGGACCTGCTGAGCTGCAGGTGTGTGTGTGCTGGTCATGACTGGCGAGGATGGATCTGCTGAGCTGCAGGTGTGTGTGTGCTGGTCATGACTGGCGAGGATGGACCTGCTGAGCTGCAGGGTGTGTGTGTGCTGGTCATGACTGGCGAGGATGGACCTGCTGAGCTGCAGGGTGTGTGTGTGCTGGTCATGACTGGCGAGGATGAACCTGCTGAGCTGCAGGGTGTGTGTGTGCTGGTCATGACTGGCGAGGATGGACCTGCTGAGCTGCAGGGTGTGTGTGTGCTGGTCATGACTGGCGAGGATGGACCTGCTGAGCTGCAGGGTGTGTGTGTGCTGGTCAGCACTGGCGAGGATGGATCTGCTGAGCTGCAGGTGTGTGTGTGCTGGTCAGCACTGGCGAGGATGAACCTGCTGGAGGGCTTTCCTCACAGCTTGCCTCTCTCTGCTCTCCCAGGTATTTCCAACAGGAAGGACATCAGCAGAGGTCAACCTGAGCTTGACCGCACTTCCTCTCCCCCCTTGAACCCTGACACCTGGAGCAAACCGATGTGCTCTGAATATCAAGCTTCCTGCCATTCCCTTTCAGAGCATATCTAAAGAATCCCTTTGGGATCCATCAACCTTGTGCATGACTCTGAAGAAGCCCCGGACAGCAGAGCGAATAGCCGATCACCAGATGTGCAATAGATGTGCAGTTATAATGCTGTGTCTGGTACGGCTATGCCAGCGTGGTACTGCAATGGATTATCAGCAATGTGTATGTATAGGATAGCTGATTCCAGGCTATCAGGTACTACATTTATCTAATAAGGGATGCCAGCACACATTCCCTATACCATGCCAGCAAAGACAGAGAGCATGTTAAATACATATTGTTCCTTTAAGCCTGACTCCCATTTATAAATGTACATTATTTGAATTTGCGTTGTCTTGCTGAGAGCCGGAGTGATTCCTGTAACCTAGCAGCTGTCAAAGGTCATGAGGTAACCAGTGGTGTACCACAGGGATCAGTATTAGGTCCTCTGTTATTCCTAATCTACATTAATGATTTAGATTCTGGTATAGTAAGCAAACTTAAATTTGCAGACGACACAAAAATAGGAGGAGTGGCAAACACTGTTGCAGCAGCAAAGGTCATTCAAAATGATCTAGACACCATTCAGAACTGGGCAGACACATGGCAAATTACATTTAATAGAGAAAAGTGTTAAGTATTGCATGCAGGCAATAAAAATGTGGATTATAAATATCATATGGGAGTGTGACAGTCTGGCTCGCAGTGGTGACGTCACGGACCAGGAAGTACAGAAACCAAAACAATGGATGGGCGGGTGAAGCTGAATGCTACTGCACTCTGCGTGGATTTATTAATAAACAAAACAAAATGAAAGATTTAAACAATAACAAAACACAAAACAAAAAGGCGCGATGGCCAAACAAACAGAAACAAGTATATTCGTTAAATATAGCAATTGTTCTTTTTCCTCGCTCTTTCTCTCCGCTCTCCCGTACTCTCCTCTCTATACTCCAACACTCAACCAACGCAGAACGGACAGCTGCAGGTTCTTATACTCTGGCCGAGGGGTTAACTAGCTGTTAATTATCTTATTACCCCTCGGCCACAGTCTGCACACGTTTGGTAAGGATGCACGACTGTCAGCTAGTTAAATAATCAGTAGCTGATCAGTCATGCATCAGCACGGGGTTTTTAAATTATAAATAACAAAAGACGCGCCGCTTTTAACTGCACCGTAAACAAAACAAAATAATAATAAATAGGGGTGGGACACTCCATACACATGCCCCTTGTGCGCAGCACACATGGCCTTTTCGGCCACCTCCCCCCCCCTTATTCCCTAAAGTCCTGGCTAGCAGTCCCGGTGCAGGAACAGGGGCAGCAACGGGCCAAAGGTGGCGGCCACGGTGGGATGTCCTCCTCCCACCCCAACAACTGTAGCGTCCCAGTGAACCACGCACGCGAAATTGCTGCGGGGGGAGCTGGTCTCCTGACCTCCCCCCCCCTTCTTCATGGCTGGCAGCTGCCCTTCATGGGGCTCCAGCCACAGTATTTCCTGCACCGAAAGTGCGGCTGGGGAGCTGGTCTTCTGACCTTCCCCCACTTCTTCGTCAGCCAGCAGCTCCCTTCATGGGGCTCCAGCCACAGTATTTCCTGCCGCATGGCAGGACTGGTAGCGACCCCAGGCAAAACAGGACCCTAGGGAGGCGACAGCAGCAGCTGCAGACCTTCGGCAGGCAACAGCAGCAGCGGACCCTCGGGAGGCGACGGCAGCAGCAGCGACCCTCGGGAGGCGACGACAGCAGCAGCGGACCCTCGGGAGGCGACGGCAGCAGCAGCGGACCCTCGAGAGGCGAACTCGGGAGGGGAGCCCCTGGCCATGGAGGCGGCAGAGGGAGCTCCACTTCTCCCTCGTACCCTGTAACTGGTGGCTCTCCAGGCAATGCGGAGCAACAGGCAGCCCCAGGCGATGCGGAGCAACAGGCAGCCCCAGGCGATGCGGAGCAACAGGCAGCCCCAGGCGATGCGGAGCAACACGCAGCCCCAGGCGATGCGGAGCAACACGCAGCCCCAGGCGATGCGGAGCAACACGCAGCCCCAGGCGATGCGGAGCAACACGCAGCCCCAGGCGATGCGGAGCAACACGCAGCCCCAGGCGATGCGGAGGAACACGCAGCCCCAGGCGATGCGGAGCAACAAGCAGCCCCAGGCGATGCGAAGCAGGCATCCTTGGGCGGTGCGAAGCAGGCATCCTTGGGCGGTGCGAAGCAGGCATCCTTGGGCGGTGCGAAGCAGGGCAGGAGCAGTCCTTCCCATGATGGTGGATGTGGAACCAGCAGGTATTCACCCTCTGCTGGTGGAGGTGGAGATGGAACCAGCAGGTATTCACCCTCTGCTGGTGGAGGTGGGAGGGGCAAGCAGTCCTCCCACGGCGGTTGAGGCGGAACCAGCAGGTATTCATCCTCTGCTGGTGGAGCTGGGAGCGGCAAGCAGTCCTCCCACGGCGGTTGAGGTGGAACCAGCAGGTATTCACCCTCTGCTGGTGGAGGTGGGAGCGGCAAGCAGTCCTCCCACGGCGGTTGAGGCGGAACCAGAAGGTATTCACCCTCTGCTGGTGGAGCTGGGAGCGGCAAGCTGTTCTCCCATGGCGGTTGAGGCGGAACCAGCAGGCATTCACCCTCTGCTGGTGGAGGTGGGAGGGGCAAGCAATCCTCCCACAGCGGTTGAGGCGGAACCAGCAGGAATTCACCCTCTGCTGATGGAGCTGGGAGAGGCAAGCAGTCCTCCCACGGCGGTTGAGGTGGAACCAGCAGGTATTCACCCTCTGCTGGTGGAGGTGGGAGGGGCAAGCAGTCCTCCCACGGCGGTTGAGGCAGAACCAGCAGGCATTCACCCTCTGCTGGTGGAGGTGGGAGGGGCAAGCAGTCCTCCCACGGCGGTTGAGGCAGAACCAGCAGGCATTCACCCTCTGCTGGTGGAGCTGGGAGCGGTAAGCTGTCCTCCCACGGCGCCGGAGACATAACCAGCAGGTATTCACCCTCTGCTGGTGGAGGTGGCGGAGGCAGAGGCAGCTCCTGCTGCTCTGCCCCTAGCGGTGGTGGAGACAGAGGCAGCTCCTGCTGCTCTGCTCCTGGTGGTGGAAGCGGTGGAGGTGGCGGAGGCAGAGGCAGCTCCTGCTGCTCTGCTCCTGGTGGTGGAAGCGGTGGAGGCAGAGGCAGCTCCCGCTGCTCTGCTCCTGGAGGCCTAGGTTCTGGACGTATGGGCTCCCCGTTCTGGGCGCTGGATGCACGGGCTCCCCCTTCTGGCGCTGGATGCAGCGCTCCCCCTTCTGGGCGCTGGATGCACGCGCTCCACCCTTCTGGGCACTGGATGCACGGGCTCCCCCCTTCTGGGTGCTGGACACAACGGGACTTCGGGCTCATCCCTTTCCTCACCTGTGTCCCGGTCGACCTCTGGGCAGCTTTCCTCCTCATGCCCAAATCGATGGCAGTATGTGCACCACTCCTCCATGGAGTCCTCCCTTTGCACCCACCATGCGAGATCCCATGGCCGGAGCTCAGGATCCATCCTCTGGCTTCCACTGTCCCTCTGTTGTGGGGGCCATTCCTCTCTCTTCTCCTTTTTATTTTATTTTATTTATTTATTTTTCCAAAACACAAAAACACACTTTTTGAAAAAAAACAAAAAAAAACGTCCTTTTCCTGGTCCGGCTCCTGGAGGCGTTGTTTGTCCCACGCAGGACACCATATGTGACAGTTTGGCTCGCAGTGGTGACGTCACGGACCAGGAAGTACAGAAACCAAAACAATGGATGGGCGGGTGAAGCTGAATGCTACTGCACTCTGCGTGGATTTATTAATAAACAAAACAAAATGAAAGATTTAAACAATAACAAAACACAAAACAAAAAGGCGCGATGGCCAAACAAACAGAAACAAGTATATTCGTTAAATATAGCAATTGTTCTTTTTCCTCGCTCTTTCTCTCCGCTCTCCCGTACTCTCCTCTCTATACTCCAACACTCAACCAACGAGAACGGACAGCTGCAGGTTCTTATACTCTGGCGAGGGTTAACTAGCTGTTAATTATCTTATTACCCCTCGGCCACAGTCTGCACGCGTTTGGTAAGGATGCATGACTGTCAGCTAGTTAAATAATCAGTAGCTGATCAGTCATGCATCCTCACGGGGTTTTTAAATTATAAATAACAAAAGACGCGGCGCTTTTAACTGCGCCGCAAACAAAACACAAATAATAATAAATAGGGGCGGGACACTCCGCCACAGGGAGATACTGAAATTGAAGAAGAAATCTATGAAAAAGACCCAGGAGTTCTTGTTGACTCAGAAATGTCTTCATCTAGACAATGTCTAGATGAAGACATGGAGGCTGTGTGGTCCAGTGGTTAAAGAAAAGGGCTTGTAACCAGGAGGTCCCCGGTTCACATCCCACCTCAGCCACTGACTCATTGTGTGACCCTGAGCAAGTCACTTAACCTCCTTGTGCTCCGTCTTTCGGGTGAGATGTAATTGTAAGTGACTCTGCAGCTGATGCATAGTTCACACACCCTAGTCTCTGTAAGTCGCCTTGGATAAAGGCGTCTGCTAAATAAACAAATAATAATAATAATAATAATGTGGGGAAGCTATAAAAAAGGCCAACAAGATGCACGGATATATTGTGAAAAGTGTTGAATTTAAATTAAATTGTTAAAACTTTGCAATGCATTAGTAAGACCTCATCTAGAATATTGTGTTCAGTTCTGGTCACTTTGTCACAAAAAGGATATGCTGCTCTAGAAAGAGTGTAAAGAAGCACAACCAGAATTATCCCGGGTTTAAAAGGCATTTCGTATGCAGACAAGCTAAAATAATTGAATCTATTCAGTTTTGAACAAAGAAGTCTACGCAGTGATCTGATTCAAGCATTCAGAATTCTAAAAGGTATTGACAATGTCGACCCAGGGGACTTTTTTCGACCTGAAAAAAGAAACAAGGACCAGGGGTCACAAAAGGAGATTAGATAAAGGGGCATTCAGAACAGAAAATAGGAGGCACTTTTTTACACAGAGAATTGTGAGGGTCTGGAACCAACTCCCCAGTAATGTTGTTGAAGCTGACACCCTGGGATCCTTCAAGAAGCTGCTTGATGAGATGAGCTACTAACAACCGAATGAGCAAGATGGGCCAAATGGCCTCCTCTCGTTTGTAAACTTTCTTAAGTTCTTAAGGGTTCTCATTGATGGGCGATGGTTGGAGAGAAAAACAATTTCAGGGAAGAAGCCCCAAAGGAAGAAGTGCTAAAGCATCCTAGTTATCATTCTACAACAATCTACCAAGCATTCTACCACGCATTCTACCAAGCATTCTTACAAGCATTCTACCACGCATTCTACCAAGCATTCTACCACGCATTCTACCACATATTTTACCAAGCATTCTTACAAGCATTCTACCAAGCATTCTACCACATATTTTACCAAGCATTCTACCACGCATTCTACCAAACATTCTACCACGCATTCTACCAAGCACTCTACCAAATATTCTACCACACATTCTACCACGCATTCTACCAAACATTCTACCACGCATTCTGCCAAGCATTCTACCAAATATTCTACCACACATTCTACCACGCATTCTACCAAACATTCTACCTAGCATTCTGCCAAGCATTCTACCACGCATTCTACCAAGCATTCTACCACACATTATTATTTATTATTATTATTTGTTTATTTAGCAGACGCCTTTATCCAAGGCGACTTACAGAGTCTAGGGTGTGTGAACTATGCATCAGCTGCAGAGTCACTTACAATTACGTCTCACCCGAAAGACGGAGCACAAGGAGGTTAAGTGACTTGCTCAGGGTCACACAATGAGTCAGTGGCTGAGGTGGGATTTGAACCAGCGACCTCCTGGTTACAAGCCCTTTTCTTTAACCGCTGGACCACACAGCCTAGCATTCTACCTAGCATTCTGCCAAGCATTCTACCACGCATTCTACCAAGCATTCTACCACGCATTCTACCAAACATTATACCACACATTCTACCACGCATTCTACCAAGCATTCTACCACGCATTCTACCAAGCATTCTACCAAGCATTCTACGAAGCACTGTACCACGCATTATACCAAGCATTCTACCACGCGTTCTACCAAGCATCCTCATCTTCAAGTGATGCTCAACAGTGTACAGGACATTATTTGTGAAGTCTTATATATGCCGATGAAGCTGCTTTCTTAAAAAACAAAATGTTTGAGAATTGATTATATCTGAATACGATTCAAGGAGACTGTTTATTAATAAGAATATTTAGAGGATATACAGACCATTTATGTACATATTGAGATAAATATAAATACATTTTAAATAAAACATGTTGTCTTTTCTTAATATGAATAATTCTGGAATAACTACTACACTCTCTAACACTGTGTATCAATGATATATTTCCACATATTACAACTATCTGTGTCTTTATATGGAAACATACCTCTCTGCACTGTGAACATGACCTTCAGCCACGTGTGACATACAGACTTGACAACATAAAGACGAACAGACAAGCAATTTCTATACTGACAAGTTTTAATATTTTCAATAAAAATGTCAGTAGCAAGTTTCATCCCAATCGCATAAGCGCTTCACTAGAGATGTAGTTCCAGGACTCAGCACTGTCTCTGCATTGGGAATGTGTTTCACTAGAGATGTAGTACCAGGTACATGAAAAATGCACACATTGTGGTAAAAGTGAATTTGATGTGTTAATGCTAATTCATTTGAAGCTCTTAGTGAAGAACATTTATCGAACGCTTCTTGCAGATCCTGCAGTGCTTTACTGCTGGTTAACTTCGATGTTGCATGAAGGAAATACGTTGACACTGAAAACACTCACACAAAAGGAGAGGCAAAGCACCTAGCTTCTGGGAGTCCTTTAAAGAAAATAAATGGCAAATAGTTATATTTTTTCTGAAGAAATACATATTTAAATAAAAACACATTCTGGAAGTCATTGTCTAAAAAATGAAATATTCAGAATTGTTTTTCCTACAAGGTCTGAAACTCCCAGACTGAAACTCCCAGAAGGTGTGTTTCTTCAATGGGAAGTGCAGCACAGAAAAGAGGTCAAAAGAAGTTTACCACTGGAACTGTTCAAATCTAATACATGGGGGGATGGGTGGGGGTGCTGGAAGTATATATATATATATATATATATATATATATATATATATATATATATATATATATATATATATATATATACACAGTACTGTGCAAAAGTTTTAGGCAGGTGTGAAAAAATGCTGTAAAAGTAAGAATGCTTTCAAAAATAGACATGTTAATAGATTATATTTATCAATTAACTAAATGCAAAGTGAGTGAACAGAAGAAAAATCTAAATCAAATCCATATTTGGTGTGACCACCCTTTGCCTTCAAAACAGCATCAATTCTTCTAGGTACACTTGCACAAAGTCAGGGATTTTGTAGGCATATAGTCAGGTGTATGATTAAACAATTATACCAAACAGGTGCTAATGATCATCAATTCAATATGTAGGTTGAAACACAATCATTAACTGAAACAGAAACAGCTGTGTAGGAGGAATAAAACTGAGTGAGGAACAGCCAAACTCAGCTAACAAGGTGAGGTTGCTGAAGACAGTTTACTGTCAAAAGTCATACACCATGGCAAGACTGAGCACAGCAACAAGACACAAGGTAGTTATACTGCATCAGCAAGGTCTCTCCCAGGCAGAAAGGGGTTCTTTCAAGGCAGACAGGGGTTTCCAGATGTGCTGTCCAAGCTCTTTTGATGAAGCACAAAGAAACGGGCAACGTTGAGGACCGTAGACGCAGTGGTCAGCCAAGGAAACTTACTGCAGCAGATGAAAGACACATCATGCTTACTTCCCTTCGCAATCGGAAGATGTCCAGCAGTGCTATCAGCTCAGAATTGGCAGAAAACAGAGGGACCCTGGTACACCCATCTACTGGTCAGAAGCGGCCTTCATGGAAGACTTGCGGCCAAAAAGCTATACCTCCGACGTGGAAACAAGGCCAAGCGACTCAACTATGCATGAAAACACAGGAACTGGGGTGCAGAAAAATGGCAGCAGGTGCTCTGGACTGATGAGTCAAAATTTGAAATATTTGGCTGTAGCAGAAGGCAGTTTGTTCGCCGAAGGGCTGGAGAGCGGTACACGAATGAGTGTCTGCAGGCAACAGTGAAGCATGGTGGAGGTTCCTTGCAAGTTTGGGGCTGCATTTCTGCAAATGGAGTTGGGGATTTGGTCAGAATTAATGGTCTCCTCAATGCTGAGAAGTACAGGCAGATACTTATCCATCATGCAATACCATCAGGGAGGCATCTGATTGGCCCCAAATTTATTCTGCAGCATGACAACGACCCCAAACATACAGCGAAAGCCATTAAGAACTATCTTCAGTGTAAAGAAGAACAAGGAGTCCTGGAAGTGATGGTATGGCCCCCACAGAGCCCTGATCTCAACATCATCGAGTCTATCTGGGATTACATGAAGAGAGAGAAGCAACTGAGGCTGCCTAAATCCACAGAAGAACTGTGGTTAGTTCTCCAAGATGTTTGGGCCAACCTACCTGCCGAGTTCCTTCAAAAACTGTGTGCAAGTGTACCTAGAAGAATTGATGCTGTTTTGAAGGCAAAGGGTAGTTACACCAAATACTGATTTGATGTAGATTTTTCTTCTGTTCACTCACTTTGCATTTTGTTAATTGATAAATATAAACTATTAACATGTCTAGTTTTGAAAGCATTCTTACTTTACAGCATTTTTTCACACCTGCCTAAAACTTTTGCACAGTACTGTATATATATATATATATATATATATATATATATATATATATATATATATATATATATATATATATATAATCTCTTACAAATCACATTCCAGGAACCCCATGGAGGAATGTACTCTGAGGTTCTGTAGAGCTGTCAAACTCCTCTTAAAGAATGCAATACTTTATATGTATTTAACTAAACTTGGAAGTATTTTATATACCCTTATCAAGCTGCTCTTTAATGGGACAGCTGTGATATTCCAGACCCTTCCCAAGCTATTTTTAAATGGATAGCTGTGATATTCCAGACCCTTCCCAAGCTGTTTTTAATGGGATAGCTGTGATATTCCAGACCCTTCCCAAGCTGTTTTTAATGAGATCACTCTGTTTAAAAGTGTCCTCCATTTAAAGATACTTTGCTCCTTGCTTTTCTGAAAGGGAAGGCTTGAGCATAGTTAGAGCCCCGTGTTTTTTGCAAATACG
Source organism: Acipenser oxyrinchus oxyrinchus (assembly GCA_030684275.1). NCBI lineage: Eukaryota > Metazoa > Chordata > Actinopteri > Acipenseriformes > Acipenseridae > Acipenser > Acipenser oxyrinchus. The sequence goes on along the minus strand of JAGXEW010000127.1, from coordinate 501,886 downwards.
AAATAACATGAAATGTAACATATAAAACTAAATCAAATGACATGCAAATCTAAATAACGTGAAAAATCATTATAAAACATAGAGTGACATTTTTATATTGTGAGGTTTATAGGCTGTGTTGTCCAGTGGGTAAACAAAAGGGCTTATAACCAAGCGGTCCCCGGTTCAAATCCCACCTCAACCACTGACTCATTGTGTGTGACCCAAAGCAAATCACTTAACCTCCTTTTGCTCCGTCTTTCAGGTGAGACGTAATTGTAAGTGACTCTGCAGCTGATGCATAGTTCACACAGTGTAAGTCGCCTTGGATAAAGGCGTCTGCTAAATAAACAAAAAATACAGAAAATACTTGCAATTGTAGTTGTCAAGGCTCAGCATTCAGAACTGGGCAGACCCATGGCAAATTACATTTAATAGAGAAAAGTGTAAGTATTGCATGCAGGCAATAAAAATATGCATTATAAATATCATATGGGAGATATTGAAATTGAAGAAGGGATCTATGAAAAAGACCCAGGAGTTTATGTGACTCAGAAATGTCTTCATCTAGACAATGTGGGGAAGCTATAAAAAAGGCCAACAAGATGCTCGGATATATTGTGAGGTGTTGAATTTAAATCAAGGGAAGTAATGTTAAAACTTTACAATGCATTAGTAAGACCTCACTTAAAATATTGTGTTCAGTTCTGGTCACCTTGTTACAAAAAGGATATTGCTGCTCTAGAAAGAGTGCAAAGAAGAGCAACCAGAATTATCCCGGGTTTAAAAGGCATGTCATATGCAGACAGGCTAAAAGAATTGAATCTATTCAGTCTTGAACAAAGAAGACTACGCGGTGATCTGATTCAAGCATTCAAAATCCTAAAAGGTATAGACAGTGTTGACCCAGGGGACTTTTTTGACCTGAAAAAAGAAACAAGGACCAGGGGTCACAAATGGAGATTAGGTAAAGGGGTATTCAGAACAGAAAATAGGAGGCACTTTTTTACACAAAGAATTGTGAGGGTCTGGAACCAACTCCCCTGTAATGTTGTTGAAGCTGACACCCTGGGATCCTTCAAGAAGCTGCTTGATGAGATTATGGGATCAATAAGCTACTAACAACCAAACGAGCAAGATGGGCTGAATGGCCTCCTCTCATTTGTAAACTTTATGTTCTTATGTTCTTATGTTACCATAGACACGGTCTGAAGGGAAACGGAAGCTCTGACTATCTCTAGCGCAGATGTATAATTTGAAGTGAGTCATTTGGGAATTAAAATTGTGATGAAAGAGAAGAGACGTTTGTTTCTAAATTCCTAACCGCGCATAACAATTAAACAACACTGCAAAGAATTTGAGCATGAGGGGATGTGTGCAGCTGACGGTAACAAAATAATGATATGCAGATTGTGCAACTGCCGGCTGGAATGGGAGTCGAAAGTTACCATCGTTAAGCATCATTAGCTGTTTATTGCTTTTGGGGAAACATGGCTTGTTTGCTTGTATATTTTCAAGTGGTGCAACCTTTGCACTGGAGCAAATGCTATTTTGGTTTTGAATGGATTTGCTTTGCTTAGTGTTTAAATACTGAGAAACCCCAAGCTTGCTGTATACAGCTTCAGTGCAATGGGATTTAAATACAAATCTTTTTTTTTTAATGGGTAGATTGCTGTATGTGCAATTATTATGACAGCCCCACAATAGTAGGGCAGTGTAAAATATATATTTTTTTTATTTTATTGTATTTTTTATAGAGGGCGTGAGCAATATTTACTGTAAATAGGCAGTTAATTAAAAAGACAGAGGGACTGTACGTTACCTTTACTGTTGCTAATGAGAAATTATGGTAACTAAATTATCTTTCTGTGCGAGGTCTGTTTGTTAAAATGTTTAAAAAATCACATAATGTTTAATAAAAAAATATGTATGTAGTAAACATGATGTATACTATACTATTATTGATATACATCTTTTGAGTTGTTTTATTAATGTGTATCTGTAATAAAAATACATTTGTGAAAAATAAAACGAAATAAAACAACATTTGTGAAAAATAAAACGAAAAATTATATTAAAAAAATAAAACTAATTTCAGGGGGCTCTAATGATAGTAGTATAGCTGCAATAGTCATCGAAAAATGAAGACAAAGCTTCTGGCTTTTTAAAGATCTGTTATTTGTCAGTGTTACTGATTACTGCTGCAGGTATTGTTATGAGATATATTACAGAATAAAATTGAACAAGATTTTGGGACACTGGAGCATTGAGCCACACGTTAAAACGAGACGCATTAACGACGGAAGAAGAGATTTGTTTCCAGCAGTGTAAAATGTCTTCATAAGAACGATTATTACACAATCGCACATTGTACAAACCGATCTGATTACCCTGTGAAACTAAGAGAAGCGATAAAGAAAACGACGTGTACGACGTGTAAATAAACAAACAAATAAATAAATACATAAATACTACTACTACTACTACTACTACTACTACTACTACTACTACTACTGCTAATAATAATAATAATAATAATAATAATAATAATAATAATAATAATAATAATAATAATAATAATCTTCACAGAAACGTTTCAAATCCCCGACCACTGAAATATCCCAGATATGTTCAACACAGCCGGTTACTGAACACTTAACTATAACCACTTACAATAACTTTGTGGGGATGGGGGTAATAGTTGAATTGCACGCCCCTTCAGCCTTTCCTCGATTCGAAACAAACGCTATTGTGCTATATTTCAGACGACCACTGAGAGGAGTGACGGCCCTTGTTCAACCTGTACATGTCAAGATAATTAATGGCTATCAGACACGCACTCTGGCTCTCTCAAAGAGAAGAGCGAATGAGCCGGGATATTGCTGCTTCCGATTTGTTACGACCCCTTCCATAAAATACCAATTCTTTCTGGCTTACAGACAAGGCAAGCAGGAGTGTGGGACTATGGGCGGGAGAACACAGTCAAGCACACAGGAGCCTTTGTTTTTATAAAATGCGGAGGGGAAGCGCTCTATTCCCCGCGCGGGTGCGGGTAGGAATCTCAGACAATACAAGCGATCATCAGCGAGTAGGAATGGCTTTGATTCTTGGCTACGGCACTAGACTTCTGCGAGAAGCAGGAACCGGGAGGGGGACCAGGGACCGAGGTGAAAAGCAGGTTAATTTCAAGATGATGTTTCCCTCTGAAAAAAACAATAAAACAATAACAGACGTGCTGTGTGCGCAAATGATTCTGAAAGGGATGGAAACTGCAGTCATTTGATGCACCAATTATAACATATTCACTGATTAGCTGTTTTAATCGCACCATGTGCAGAGGTCAGGTGAAGTTGCAATGGCCTGAGGCCAGCGCACTTGAAACACTTTCTCTGGCACTCTGAATTCACAGCCTGCAACGCCAAGGGCTTTTGAAAGGGGTTATATTACTATAACAACCTTTCTATATACTTTTTCATCTTCCCTCTTAAAACACGTTTACTGTGGCATGCAATAGTACTGTATAGCATAGTAAAATCATGGTTAACCATTGGTAATGCAGGATCAAACAACCATAACAATCAATGCAATGGACAGCACTGGTGTACAGCTGTGGCCAAAAGGTTTTGCATCACCTACAATTTTAACATTGAAGCATAATAAAAAAATAAATTAAAAAAATAAACATAGGAACACAATTTAGATCTTTTATTTAACATCATGTAACCAAAGAATCTACAAAATGATATCACAAAAGTCTACCGGAAGCCATAATAGTAGTACAGTATTTCATGTTGGCTGTACATTGGTCAGAGCTGGTGATTTGTTAGTTTTCACTGGTACACTGGTTACAATATATTTGCTGTAAACCTTGTCTGGGATGTTATGCCCAGTATGGCTGGTTTCCTAGACCCAGGTTAGCGCTAATCTTGGACGACTCAGTGTTAATTCAGGCACAGCAGTCCAAGGCCTGTAAAACTAGCTGCTGGACTAAAACACAGCGACCCTTTGAGTTGAGATTGGAAGTTGTACATGAATAACACAAAAATGTGATTAATTCCTAGCACGCTTCTTATGATGCGTGACATCAAAAATATTATCATAGCTGCTCCATAATTACCATCAAATTAAAAGTGGCATTACGCTCTGAAGTGTGTTGCTAAGCCATGTTGCATGGAGGGGTCTCTAGAAGAGTAGCGCTGCCACGGCCTGCTGCCTCTAAATCTGTTGCACACGTGGCATCCAAGTACTTCTATAACTGTGGCTTCAAATTATTTCTCTGGAAAACTCTTTCCAGACCCTATCAGTGGTTCACAGACCCCAATTCACACTAATCTTGGACTATCAGTGGTTCACAGACCCCGATTCACACTAATCTTGGACTATCAGTGGTTCACAGACCTCGATTCACACTAATCTTGGACTATCAGTGTCACTTTAGGGAAGCTAGTCTGGGATCTGTGAAGCCAGCTGTACATGTTGTTGTTTTTTTCTTTCCTTTTATTATTAAGTGAAAAAATTCTAACACACCCTACCTTTCACTGTAATTAAACTTGTGTAGCTAAACTTTTTAAAAGTAAACATGGACATTAATTGAAAATGTTGCCATTTCTCAAAGTGGTTGTGTTAGACAGTATACAAATTTGTTAGCGGAGTCTTTTGTCGTTTGAACCACAGTTGTGTTTGTCCCAGACACAGCTGTTTAGTATAGGTATAATATTTCCCATAGCAACTTTGTGATCAACTCCAGTTTTCTAGCACATTTTGTTAGCCCATGTACACTGTACTTTCTCTGCAGGTCATGTCCAGTTGTTGTATTTCACATGGGAAAGTTATCCAGCTGCAAGTCTGCAGCTGCAGCCCAGGGAGCGAAGCCCGAGAGCTTTATTTCAACAGCAGCAGCAATAGCTGGGAGGATATCCTCAATCAGGAACACAGAGAGCACAATGAATAGCCTCCCTGACAGAAATATAGATGTGAATATCTCAGCCTGTGTTACACTGGATGTGCTAACAACCTCTGAGACTTCTGAGCTCTCGCTAACTAACCTATCTGCTCCGATGTCTACCCGTGCAACTCGTACAGACAGCATACATTATTCATAGAATAATATGTATGGCTTGAAGTGAACCAACCAGACACGTATATTATCGTGCTGAGAATATTTGTATTCTCTGTGAACGCAATGTTTTTATAAAAAACGTGCTGTTAAAATGTTTATTTGTTCTTCTTTCTTCTGTTGGTATAAACCTTGCTGTTTCACAGTTACATACATATGAACATGAAAAATAAAAGGCTATCAAAAATAATGAATTCACACTTTCTGCCAACATTTGAAGACAGATGAATACATGCTGTGTTATATGTACAATGGTGCAAACAGTTATCCAGATAGTAAATGCAGTACAATATTGTTTAATTGTGTCTTTCTTAAGCTTTGGTCAAACAGCAAAACTCATGACCTACTATTATACACCATCACAACCTTTACAGCCAATCAGATCACTCCGTTGCTGTAGGATATGTCACAATACACGACAGCGTTGGGTATCTGTATGCAATGGAACACGTTTAAGTTGAAAATAAAATATCATTATGGCAACTGTGGGAACTAATGCAGGAGAGAGTGAAGATGTATTCAGATATCTGAGAATGTGAACAGAACATGTTTTAATTATATTTTAGTTTTTTACAAAGTAACTGTGTATAATAATGGTGATTTGTTTTAAGTGCAGTGAACTTGAAGGAAAACATTCAAAATCATAAAATAAATGACTCGGCAGGTTTATTAGAATTAGGATTGTTTATGTCCTAGTACACTACACTTGATTGCTTCATTGTTGCTTTCTGCTTTGCATGCATTCCTGAAATATCTTTTTTTTAACATAAAGTTGTATGTTTTGATATTTTCATCAATTGGGAAATGAAGACAAACAGCAGACATTTGTCGCTGGGCATACGTTCCACCCTGTAAGTGGAGGTGTGTGTGGGGGGGGGGGGGCGGTGTGCTGGCTGCTTGAGAGACTCTAGATCGGAAGGCTGGGATTGACACGCCACACAGTCACGCAGGCTTTATTTATTATAGACATAAACAGACTAACAGGAACCAATGGTAGCTCGCGTGGGACATACGGCCCAGCGTACAAAAGGGAAAACTAAAACTACCAACAAAAGGTAACACCGCGAGATCTGCTCTGCTAAGATGGAGGTGCTGCTTATAGACCTGTCTGCTATACTGGTGGGATTTACTATCCCCAAACAAACTCCCTGTCCCTCGGGCAGCTCACCCAACCCCAACCCTGGATTATACACACGGTCGCTGATCGTTGCACCTTCCTTCTCCCGGCACAAACCCCAACCAGCTCCCGACCCCAGATATACACACGGTCGTTGCAAGAGTTGGTCTCTTCGTTTCCTGAAGCCCAGTCCTTCGACAGCACAGACGGCCTGCTGGACCCTTTTATTCATAAGAACATAAGAATATAAGAAGGTTTACAAACAAAAGGAGGCCATTCGCCCATCTTGCTTGTTTGGTTGTTAGTAGCGCATTGATCCCAGAATCTCATCAAGCAGCTTCTTGAAGGATCCCAGGGTGTCAGCTTCAACAACATTACTGGGGAGTTGGTTCCAAACCCTCACAATTCTCTATGTAAAAAAGTGCCTCCTATTTTCTGTTCTGAATGCCCCTTTATCTACTCTCCATTTGTGACCCCTGGTCCTTGTTTATTTTTTCAGATAAAAAAAGTCCCCTGGGTCGACATTGTCTATACCTTTTAGGATTTTGAATGCTTGAATCAGATTGCCGCATAGTCTTCTTTGTTCAAGACTGAATAGACTCATTTCTTTTAGCCTGTCTACATACGATATGCCTTTTAAACCCGGTATAATTCTGGTTGCTCTTTGCACCCTTTCTAGAGCAGCAATATCCTTTTTGTAACAAGGTGACCAGAACTGAACACAATATTCTAGGTGAGGTCTTACTAATGCATTGTAAAGTTTTAACATTACTTCCCTTGATTTAAATTCAACACTTCTCACTTCTCATGATCATTATTTTTATTACCATTTAAAAAATATATAATTTATGATATATTACAAAAAGTACATAACAATAATAACAATAAAAAAAATAAATAAACATAATTTAATAAATATTTTTTAAATAATTTGACATATGATTTAAATAATTGATTTAGAATAAGAAGGTTTAAAAATGGAATATAAAACAGGAAGTTGTTACTTTTGTTAAGGGCTTCTAGCTGTGGACCCAGTTCAGTCTGCCATGCTCACTCTGTAACAGCCTTTCCACGTGTGAAGTGTGAAGCACAAGATGCTTATTTCTGGGTGTTGTAATGATCGCTTGCTAATTGGTTACTGTACCTTTAAGTAGCTTATATAATTCTTTAGTGCCACCTACTGGGCTGTACTCTGAGTTGCCAAGAGGACGGGGAGCTGTGCAGATGTGCCTATCTGGAGTAACATGGGTTAACTAGCGGGCTGAATAATAGAAGCAGCCGACTCTGTGTCATGTATGTTATAGAATGGAACTGTGGAACTAGGCTCTGTATGCGCTGAAGCATTTTACTACTAAAACAATGTGCTCTGAGTTTTTTCTTTTCTTCCAGTTACTCAAGGCTCTGATTTTGTGTCCACAGTAAGTTGAGACTTTGAAATCCTGCTCTATGATGGTACAGTCAGTGCAAGAAATGAGTGTTTATTCAGAAAAGCCGTTTGTAGAAACACAACACTGCACTTTCCCATGCAGGTGCAGTCTTTTAATTGTGGGGAAGTGTAAGCCTTGGTGTACAGTCTGGGCCTCTGTATCTCATTGTGTCTATTCCTGAAGTCTGCTGTCATTGTAAAATCCAGATGTGCAGTCCAGGGCTTTCTCTTCCTTTGCATGTGCTCAGGCCCCTAAAAATAAATTGATACCAGACCCTTTGTCAATAGGTGTCTAGTAAGATAATAAATTAGTACAAAGACAAACTGTCTGTCTTTCCCCCTTTGTATGTGCTTGATTTGGCTTGGATTTCGAGCCTGAATGACGTCAGGAGTGGGTAACCAAAAGATCCTTTCTGTTCTAACAGGTTGAACTCTGCAGTGTTCTGATCTGCATGTAGTGTTACACAACACCCTGCAAAGTACAAGAAACACACTCTGCAGTGTTCTGATCTGCACGTAGTGTTACACAACACCCTGCAAGAAATACACTCTGCAGTGTTCTGATCTGCATGTAGTGTTACACAACACCCTGCAAAGTACAAGAAACACACTCTGCAGTGTTCTGATCTGCACGTAGTGTTACACAACACCCTGCAAGAAATACACTCTGCAGTGTTCTGATCTGCATGTAGTGTTACACAACACCCTGCAAAGTACAAGAAACACACTCTGCAGTGTTCTGATCTGCACGTAGTGTTACACAACACCCTGCAAGAAATACACTCTGCAGTGTTCTGATCTGCATGTAGTGTTACACAACACCCTGCAAAGTACAAGAAACACACTCTGCAGTTTTTATTTTTAACCATATCGCTGACTCTTTAGACAATTTCAGTCACACCTCATGGGTCGTCAATCAACTGAACAACACATTTTACTCAGGAGCGTTCACCAGGAGAAAGAGAGATCTTCTAAGAATGGCTGTGTATCCAGACCATGCTCCCACCGGCAACAATGCTGGTTTTCTGTTCCAATAATACACTATACTCATTTCAATCTGAGCACCAGCATTGTTGCAGAAGGAGTGTGATCTGGATACACTGGAATGATCAGAAGAAAAAATGTCCCGAGAGAAAGTTGAAAAACAGTAATTCCCTAGTTCATTTACTTATGATGTGTAAAAATATCATGTTCAATAAAAATGACTGTGGTATGGACCACACGGGATACACAAAGGTAAAGCAATGTGTTTCTTGTGAACAGGGGGTCTGTACACTGTGTGGTGTAACAGCTATGGTTGATCTCCAGCATTGTGTCCTGGGGATTGGGCTGGGAATAAGCCTGTACCTCATACAGTCTGCCTGCTCCATGCAGCCTGTCTGTTCATTCTCTTTATATGCCTGCCTATAAAGGACATCTTTACAGTGGCTTTTCTGAAAGCTGCTACTGTTATAGGGATCAAGTCTTTCATTGAAATTACACAGGGATGTTCTGCTTCACTAAATGCAGCAGCATTGTGCTGCACGTCCACTGAATGCCATGCTGTGTTCACAACTAATGCTCATTTGATTCACACTGTCAAACTTGCAGGGCACGTGTTTCAACTGCTCCATTACATGGCACATCAGCAATAAACCCATTCATGATATCAGCTCTATCATATTGAGTTTCTATTCTCAATACCAGTACTGATGACGTCACTTTAGAAAATCATACCTGAGGCGCCGCTTGGAATTCAATTGATAAGTCAGTTCAGAATTGCTGACAGCAACCCTAACCCTAACCCTAACCCTACCTCAGCCACTTAGCATTGTCTTCATCAAAACGATTACATCACAAGAGGCCACCAACCTCAGCCACTTAACATTGTCTTCATCAAAATGATGACATCACAACAGTCCACCTACCTCAGCCACTTAACATTCTCGTCATCAAAACGATGGCATCACCATCAGCCACTTAACATACTTTTTATCAGAATGATGACATCACAATCGTCCACCACCTCAGCCTCTAAAGCCCACTACACACGGCTGTGAATCATAACAGGCGACTTCTCGCATGCTATTCATCACCATACACAAGGCGATTTTTTGTTGATTTTTTGTTGATAATGGCCGATGAAGAGGTTTTAACAATGTTATGCGTTTCCGCAGCTGTTTTATTAATAAAAGGAGGAAAAGAAGGAGGAACCGCAAAATATGGGTAAGGGAGTGGATTAGGAAGAGGGATGAGATGGGAGCTTATAACAATTTACTACTGGAATTGCGTAATCAGGAAGTGTCCGGTTACACACATTCTGTAAGAATGGATCCCGACATGTTAGAGGAGTTACTGGACTTCTTGAAAACTAGATCCTCTGAACTTGTATAATAGAATTCTATCAACTTTATATGCATCACATACTTTTTCATATTTGCTTTTAATGCATGATCGCTTAACATAGCTACACAGATTTGAACCGTGACTTGGTTGGTGTCTGTATAGCAGCAAATGCAATAATTGTAACTATATTACAATTCTGTACTTTGTATTTTGATATTGAACAACATCTATATTGGTGCTACGAAAATAAATAAACAACAACAATAACAATTTTATTTGGAATACAACAGTACATTGTTTTATTAAAGTAGGCTACTTCTAAGAAGACGTGTCTATACTCAACACGCTTAACTTTTTTCTGTTTAAAATTTTCTTTTTAAAATACTCATAGACATTCTAATTTAGGATTGACCAGCATTTGCTATTTAAACAGTCTGTGTGCGCTTTTCTCATATCAAAAACTTGCCTGTCATATTAATCTCAGCAGCAATTTGCTCAATTGCCTTGTTCCCGTACATTTCTGTCATGGTATGTTTTCATTTTCATATTATATAGGCACGGATAATTCTCATAGAGGTCAATTAGTTTTTCAATATGCTCCCTTTGCCAAGCCATTTTGTTTCCTTTACTTTCTCGCAAAAACACACACAATTATTACAATAAGTAGGTTTCGTACCATTCAAGAATATTTTACAGCCTTAAGTTTATTTTATTCGAGCGAAAATAACACTTTTATATTGGCTAATGGTTAATCTGTTTCTACACAAATTGCTAGTCAAGTCAAGGTTGAAGGTAATATACTTCTGTGTAAGATTGGGGATATTAGTATTGTGTTGATGTTGTTTTAACTGAAAACTTTCAGTTTTATCATGTAACAAAACCAGCTTCTTCCTATTGGCCAATTCCTGAATTAGAGGGCAGCTCTATTTGATTAGAGGGTCGCTCTATTTGATTAGAGGGCAGTTCTATTTGATTAGAGGGCAGCTCTATTTGATTAGAGGGCAGTTCTATTTGATTAGAGGGCAGCTCTATTTGATTAGAGGGCAGCTCTATTTGATTAGAGGGCAGTTCTATTTGATTAGAGGGCAGCTCTATTTGATTAGAGGGCAGTTCTGTTTGATTAGAGGACAGCTCTATTTGATTAGAGGGCAGCTCTATTTGATTAGAGGGCAGTTCTATTTGATTAGAGGGTAGCTCTATTTGATTAGAGGGCAGCTCTATTTGATTAGAGGGCAGTTCTATTTGATTAGAGGGCAGCTCTATTTGATTAGAGGGCAGTTCTATCTGATTAGAGGGCAGTTCTATTTGATTAGAGGGTAGTTCTATTTGATTAGAGGGCAGTTCTATTTGATTAGAGGGTAGCTCTATTTGATTAGAGGGTAGCTCTATTTAATTAGAGGGCAGCTCTATTTGATTAGAGGGCAGTTCTATTTGATTAGAGGGCAGCTCTATTTGATTAGAGGGCAGTTCTATCTGATTAGAGGGCAGTTCTATTTGATTAGAGGGTAGTTCTATTTGATTAGAGGGCAGCTCTATTTGATTAGAGGGCAGTTCTATTTGATTTGATTAGAGGGCAGCTCTATTTGATTAGAGGGCAGTTCTATTTGATTAGAGGGCAGTTCTATTTGATTAGAGGGCAGCTCTATTTGATTAGAGGGTAGCTCTATTATCACCATACACTGATAAATTGATAAATTGCTGGCGACAAAATCGCCAGTGTATGGTGGGCTTACTGCATCAATCTTTTCCCTCTTTTCAATAAAAATCACAATGGACAAAATAAAGTTGGTTATGATTTTTTTTATGAATAGATTTTGAAGTTGCATATTAATAATAAAGCAGTCTCCAATAGGACGTCTGTGTTTGGGTTATATCAACACTCAAAAGTTTATTTATATAGCGCCCTTCACACAGGTGTATCTCAAATCACTCGTAGAGAATTAACACTTTTTCCTGTGTCAGCTCATACCCACTATAACTCTGTATTATCCCACAACCAGACACTGCCAGCCATTCTGTTATTACTCAATAACAGAACACATGATCCTAATTAATGGCCCCTGTTCTCAAATCACTGCTTACTGAGGAAATGCTTCACAGAGTCCTGCTCTCAAAAAGTCTTTCAGTGGACTGGCATGAACATTTCAGACAAACAGGCAAATAAATAGCTTTCAAATGTAAAATTCCATTATTGCCACTTAACATACCAGTACAATGCCATTATCCCTTAAAGGATTCTGCATTTCTCTGTTGCAACATCAGAGAATATGATAACTCTTTCTACAGCCGTTCTGGAGTACAACCCCAGATTTCCAACCTGACTTCAGCTTCCCTGATGGAATCAGAGACAATATTCATTGAGGAAAATGACCATTGAAATGAAAACATTTATAAACGATGTGCTCACATAGTCTGAGAGGAAGTGTCTTGTAAAGATGAATTATTCATACAAACACACATGTAATTGTAAACAGCTGTTTCTGCAGTCCTTGATTGGCTTGGACTCAAGAAGCATGTTTAACAAGATGCATGGGACACTTTTATTGCCCAAACATTTATTTTACAACTGTGGGGAAGTAGCACAGGTGCCCTGTCAAATAAAAGATCCATGGCTTCCACTCAGAGGTACGCAGGGGATTTAAATCCCTCTGAAACACTGCCTGTCCAGATTAGTTCCATATCTGTGTGCTGCAGTGGTGTCACAAGAGCCCTATTTGTGCACCAAGAAAATAAGCATGTCAGTAAATCTCAGAAATGTCTGTAATATAGAATTCGAGCTATTGGTATGTACATGGAAAAATATAAGAATGACATATCTACTTAAACTGTCTAGTGACTTTATTAGGACCTGTCTACCCAATTGTATTGGCAGCGCCCTGGTGTGGGCTGTGTTCTCCTGGTATACCCTGGGTCCCTTTACTCTGGAAGAACGAATGCCATGTTTAAGCATCATTGTGGATCAAGTCCACCCAACAATGCTGCACTCTTAGCCTTTCAAGGTGATGATGCCCCCTCCACTGTACCAGCATTGTGTGTGAATGGATTGAGGAGCATGACAGAGTCAATCTCCAGATCTCAGCATGCTTGGGATGAACTTGAGGGAAGCATTCGTCATTACAATCCTCTGCCTTCAGCTCTACACCATTGTGTGAAATATTAGTGATTCGTCATCACGATCCTCTGCCTTCAACTCTGCACCATTGTGTGAAATATTAGTGATTCGTCATCACGATCCTCTGCCTTCAGCTCTGCACCATTGTGTGAAATATTAGTGACTGAATAAATCCCTTGAGACACCTTCCAGCACCTTGTGGAGTCTGGGCAAACGGTAGCCCAACCCAAAATAAGGTAAAGGTCCTAATAAAGCATGCAGATAATAAGACAGGCAACTCCATATATTCCAAGAGTCTTATCTCAATAAGTGTTAGAGAATGTCCATACCAAGTTTCATCACAATCGGATAAGCAACAACATCAACAACAATTCATATTTCTATAGCCTCTTTCATCACAAGGACCCCAAAGTGCTTCACACACACACACACACACACACACACACCAATTACAATTTATAAAACATACATTTAAAAAAAAAAACATTAAAAATGTGGCTTTAATTGTAAAAAAGCTAGTTTCTAGAAACTGAGTAATTGAAAGTCTAAAACAAACATTTTATAAAATTAGAATTTAAGAAAGACAAAAGGAAAATGTAGTTTTGATTGTAAAATAGGAAAACTAAGAAAAGCTATTTTATAAAAAAGTATGTTTTCAATCTTGACTTAAAAACATTAAGAGTCCGAGTCTCCCTGACAGTAGAAGGCAGAGCAGTTCATAATGTAGGAGCTTCACAAGAAAGGCCCTTCTTCCCCTGCTGTATTCCTTCACCCTGGAATAACCAGCATCCTGTGATCTCAGAGTGTGGTTAGGAGTATACAGGGTGAATAACCAGCATCCTGTGATCTCAGTGTGGTTAGGAGTATACAGGGTGAATAACCAGCAGCCTGTGATCTCAGAGTGTGGTTAGGAGTATACAGGGTGAATAACCAGCAGCCTGTGATCTCAGAGTGTGGTTAGGAGTATACAGGGTGAATAACCAGCAGCCTGTGATCTCAGAGTGTGGTTAGGAGTACACAGGGTGAATAACCAGCATCCTGTGATCTCAGAGTGTGGTTAGGAGTATACAGGGTGAATAACCAGCAGCCTGTGATCTCAGAGTGTGGTTAGGAGTATACAGGGCAAATAACCAGCATCCTGTGATCTCAGAGTGTGGTTAGGAGTATACAGGGTGAATAACCAGCAGCCTGTGATCTCAGAGTGTGGTTAGGAGTACACAGGGTGAATAACCAGCATCCTGTGACCTCAGAGTGTGGTTAGGAGTATACAGGGTGAATAACCAGCAGCCTGTGATCTCAGAGTGTGGTTAGGAGTACACAGGGTGAATAACCAGCAGCCTGCATCCTGTGATCTCAGAGTGTGGTTAGGAGTACACAGGGTGAATAACCAGCATCTTGTGATCTCAGAGTGTGGTTAGGAGTATACAGGGTGAATAACCAGCATCCTGTGATCTCAGAGTGTGGTTAGGCGTATACAGGGTGAATAAACAGCAGCCTTTGATCTCAGAGTGTGGTTAGGAGTATACAGGGTGAATAACCAGCATCCTGTGATCTCAGAGTGTGGTTAGGAGTATACAGGGTGAATAACCAGCAGCCTGTGATCTCAGAGTGTGGTTAGGAGTATGCAGGGTGAATAACCAGCAGCCTGTGATCTCAGAGTGTGGTTAGGAGTACACAGGGTGAATAACCAGCAGCCTGCATCCTGTGATCTCAGAGTGTGGTTAGGAGTATACAGGGTGAATAACCAGCAGCCTGTGATCTCAGAGTGTGGTTAGGAGTACACAGGGTGAATAACCAGCAGCCTGTGATCTCAGAGTGTGGTTAGGAGTATACAGGGTGAATAACCAGCATCCTGTGATCTCAGAGTGTGGTTAGGAGTATACAGGGTGAATAACCAGCAGCCTGTGATCTCAGAGTGTGGTTAGGAGTACACAGGGTGAATAACCAGCAGCCTGCATCCTGTGATCTCAGAGTGTGGTTAGGAGTATACAGGGTGAATAACCAGCAGCCTGTGATCTCAGAGTGTGGTTAGGAGTATGCAGGGTGAATAACCAGCAGCCTGTGATCTCAGAGTGTGGTTAGGAGTACACAGGGTGAATAACCAGCAGCCTGCATCCTGTGATCTCAGAGTGTGGTTAGGAGTATACAGGGTGAATAACCAGCAGCCTGTGATCTCAGAGTGTGGTTAGGAGTACACAGGGTGAATAACCAGCAGCCTGTGATCTCAGAGTGTGGTTAGGAGTATACAGGGTGAATAACCAGCATCCTGTGATCTCAGAGTGTGGTTAGGCGTATACAGGGTGAATAAACAGCAGCCTTTGATCTCAGAGTGTGGTTAGGAGTATACAGGGTGAATAACCAGCATCCTGTGATCTCAGAGTGTGGTTAGGCGTATACAGGGTGAATAACCAGCAGCCTGTGATCTCAGAGTGTGGTTAGGAGTATACAGGGTGAATAACCAGCAGCCTGTGATCTCAGAGTGTGGTTAGGCGTATACAGGGTGAATAAACAGCAGCCTTTGATCTCAGAGTGTGGTTAGGAGTATACAGGGTGAATAACCAGCATCCTGTGATCTCAGAGTGTGGTTAGGCATATACAGGGTGAATAACCAGCAGCCTGTGATCTCAGAGTGTGGTTAGGAGTATACAGGGTGAATAACCAGCAGCCTGTGATCTCAGAGTGTGGTTAGGAGTATACAGGATGAATAACCAGCAGCACTGCATCCTGTGATCTCAGAGTGTGGTTAGGAGTATACAGGATGAATAACCAGCAGCCCTGCATCCTGTGATCTCAGAGTGTGGTTAGGAGTGTACAGGGTGAATAACCAGCAGCCTGTGATCTCAGAGTGTGGTTAGGAGTACACAGGGTGAATAACCAGCAGCCTGCATCCTGTGATCTCAGAGTGTGGTTAGGAGTGTACAGGGTGAATAACCAGCAGCCTGTGATCTCAGAGTGTGGTTAGGAGTATACAGGGTGAATAACCAGCAGCCTGCATCCTGTGATCTCAGAGTGTGGTTAGGCGTATACAGGGTGAATAACCAGCAGCCTGTGATCTCAGAGTGTGGTTAGGAGTATACAGGGTGAATAACCAGCAGCCTGTGATCTCAGAGTGTGGTTAGGCGTATACAGGGTGAATAAACAGCAGCCTTTGATCTCAGAGTGTGGTTAGGAGTATACAGGGTGAATAACCAGCATCCTGTGATCTCAGAGTGTGGTTAGGCATATACAGGGTGAATAACCAGCAGCCTGTGATCTCAGAGTGTGGTTAGGAGTATACAGGGTGAATAACCAGCAGCCTGTGATCTCAGAGTGTGGTTAGGAGTATACAGGGTTAATAACCAGCAGCCTGTGATCTCAGAGTGTGGTTAAGAGTATACAGGATGAATAACCAGCAGCACTGCATCCTGTGATCTCAGAGTGTGATTAGGAGTATACAGGATGAATAACCAGCAGCCCTGCATCCTGTGATCTCAGAGTGTGGTTAGGAGTACACAGGGTGAATAACCAGCAGCCTGTGATCTCAGAGTGTGGTTAGGAGTACACAGGGTGAATAACCAGCAGCCTGCATCCTGTGATCTCAGAGTGTGGTTAGGAGTGTACAGGGTGAATAACCAGCAGCCTGTGATCTCAGAGTGTGGTTAGGAGTATACAGGGTGAATAACCAGCAGCCTGCATCCTGTGATCTCAGAGTGTGGTTAGGAGTATACAGGGTGAATAATCAGCAGCACTGCATCCTGTGATCTCAGAGTGTGGTTAGGAGTATACAGGATGAATAACCAGCAGCCCTGCATCCTGTGATATCAGAGTGTGGTTAGGAGTGTACAGGGTGAATAACCAGCAGCCTGTGATCTCACAGTGTGGTTAGGAGTATACAGGGTGAATAACCAGCAGCCTGCATCCTGTGATCTCAGAGTGTGGTTAGGAGTATTCAGGGTGAATAATCAGCAGCCTGCATCCTGTGATCTCAGAGTGTGGTTAGGAGTATACAGGATGAATAATCAGCAGCCCTGCATCCTGTGATCTCAGAGTGTGGTTAGGAGTGTACAGTGTTACTAACCAGCAGCCTGTGATCTCAGAGTGTGGTTAGGAGTATTCAGGGTGAATAATCAGCAGCCTGTGATCTCAGTGTGGTTAGGAGTATTCAGGGTGAATAATCAGCAGCCCTGCATCCTGTGATCTCAGAGTGTGGTTAGGAGTGTACAGGGTGAATAACCAGCAGCCTGTGATCTCAGAGTGTGGTTAGGAGTATTCAGGGTGAATAATCAGCAGCCCTGCATCCTGTGATCTCAGAGTGTGGTTAGGAGTGTACAGGGTGAATAACCAGCAGCCTGTGATCTCAGAGTGTGGTTAGGTATACTGGGTCAGCACTTCTCTAGATGTAAAAATGTAAAACACTGTAACTGCTTGCTAAACTAGAAGAAAAACTTGTGTTAACAAAAACAGCTTGTAGCAGCCCTTTAAAGTAATTGTAGCTAACAAAATAGTTTGATACATTTCAAATATATTTTTGAATGGCTAAATCATTAATTGGGGGATCTCCGGTATGTATACGCTATTGCTTTTGACCAGCATTTTGTATATGGTAGCACTGAAAACCTAATTAGGGTTAGTTTTATATTAAATGAACAACTAGGCTGGGGTGTTGTTAGTCCTTCTAACCCCTTGTTCACTAAACATCCTGGTATTGTATTGTACTGCATGAGACGTAATTGTAAGTGACTCTGCAGCTGATGCATAGTTCACACAGTGTAAGTCGCCTTGGATAAAGGCGTCTGCTAAATAAACAAAAAATACAGAAAATACTTGCAATTGTAGTTGTCAAGGCTCAGCATTCAGAACTGGCCAGACCCATGGCAAATGACATTTAATAGAGAAAAGTGTAAGTATTGCATGCAGGCAATAAAAATGTGCATTATAAATATCATATGTGAGATACTGAAATTAAAGAAGGAATCTATGAAAAAGACCTAGGAGTTTATGTTGACTCAGAAATGTCTTCATCTAGAAAATGTGGGGAAGCTATAAAAAAGGCCAACAAGATGCTCGGATATATTGTGAGAAGTGCTGAATTTAAATCAAGGGAAGTAATGTTAAAACTTTACAATGCATTAGTAAGACCTCACCTAGAATATTGTGTTCAGTTCTGGTCACCTCATTACAAAAAGGATATTGCTGCTCTAGAAAGAGTGCAAAGAAGAGCAACTAGAATTATCCCGGGTTTAAAAGGCATGTCGTATGCAGACAGGCTAAAAGAATTGAACCTATTCAGTCTTGAACAAAGAAGGCTACGTAGTGATCTGATTCAAGCATTCAAATTACTAAAAGGTATAGACAATGTCGACCCAGGGAACTTTTCTGACCTGAAAAAAAGAAACAAGGACCAGGGGTCACAAATGGAAATTAGATAAAGGGGCATTCAGAACAGAAAATAGGAGGCACTTTTTTACACAGAGAATTGTGAGGGTCTGGAACCAATTCCCCAGTAATGTTGTTGAAGCTGCAACCCTGGGATCCTTCAAGAAGCTGCTTGATGAGATTCTGGGATCAATAAGCTACTAACAACCAAACGAGCAAGATGGGCTGAATGGCCTCCTCTCGTTTGTAAATTTTCTTATGTGCTTATGTTCTTATTTCTCAGTGGTCCCTCTGCAACAAAAACATGTCTGGATAGGATATTTGCTGGTTCCTGCTATTGTGACTGACAGACAAGTGCAACACTCAATGTAAACCTCTCAGGAACAATTGCTCCTGACACATGGGGCGCTTGTGAAGGCAGGTCCTTGTCGAAGTGAGTGAGAGTTGTTTTGGAGCTGCGTTAAACACTGTTCCTCGCTTTGCTGTGTGTTCTGGGGTCCTCTACTGGTGATTACTGTCCATTGCAGAAATGGGCTGAAGCTGTGACGCATTCTTTGTGTATGTGCTCCCTCATGTGGTAGGAATAAGACATTGCTCTTCAGTTATATTTTCATGCTTGCAGAATAAGGGTTCCCAGCTCACTGTCCTCAGTCTTACATGTTTCTCATGTCTGAGGAATAATAAGCTCTGCACCAGCATCTTCTCATCTTGTCTTGTAGAGAAGCCAAGAGCTCCAGTTTCAAGGAGTGTGTTTGGTGACTGAGCGACTCAGAAGTGTGAGCAGCAGCTCAGCAGATTCCATTCCTGAGATTCCAGTAATGGAACCCTTGTTAACACAGTCTGTGAAGTGCAATTTAGCAGATCCAGGCAGCTTCTATAAATATGAATAGGACCCATTTACATGATTTTACCTGCCAGTTTGATAGATCACCCGAGCATGTAGGTAAGTAGATACAGATAGATAGATAGATAGATAGATAGATAGATAGATAGATAGATAGATAGATAGATAGATTTTGTTTTTTACTTTTTAAAAAAACAAACATTATTTTCTTTTGAGAATAAACAAGTTTAACACATAGAATACATCAGTCACAATTCACAAAATCACATTTAAATATTTCTAAAAGATCAAAAAATCAAGAGACTATTTACTAATAAAGATTGAGAATTCCTCCATCAGTCTCACAAATACACCGATTCAACACAAACATTTCTAGATGGTTTATCATGCTGTAATACTGATAACCGGCATTCAAAACACAGTAATAACATCTGTTTCACCAGCATTAGCAATTTTAGCTTTCCTACTGTTTAAAACAGATGGCTTAGCTTGTCCTAAAAGAAGGTTTGCTAACTGACACAAACATTCATTTATTTTAGTGTATGGTATACAGGGCCGTAGCCAGCCATGTAGAATGACTGAGGCACTTGTCTATGCACCCCCACTGAAGTTTGTAGAACGGAAGAAAAAAGAAATGAGGAGATTATTATATGGTGCTTAAATACAGAAGTTTAGTTAACAGCTTTTTTTCTGAATTGGATACTATTATATAATTTGAGTACCTGAGGTTGAAAATTTGCAGGACCTGTGTAGCTTTGTACAGTGCTATGACACAGCAAATATACACACAAATAGAAGACCTCTCATAGACACACAAAATAGAAGACCTCTCATTCAGGAAATGCAGTGCACTGATTGCCCTTTTTACACAACATCGCGTGCATCAGGTTTTAAATGCAATCTGCCAATCTTCCTGTGACCACTGACATTAAAGTTCTGCAAAATGTCTGTTCTGGAGAGCTCAAGCTCATGTCTGTGACAGTGCAGCAGACCACAAAGCCCATCTTCATTCTGCATGTTATTCGCTGGAGTAGAAAGCAGTCTTAGTTATCGGCTCGTTTGACTTTTTAATAAAAATAGAGTCAGAAAAAAAACATATTTAAAGGCAGGTACATTCGTCAGAAAAACAAAACAAGAAACTCTAGATATAATTTAAATACCCATGTACATCCAGCATGTGAAGCTGCGCACTGCTTGTACATACACTATGAGGAGCTGCGCACTGCTTGTACAAACACTATGAGGAGCTGCGCACTGCTTGTACATACACTATGTGGAGCTGCGCACTGCTTGTACATACACTATGAGGAGCTGCGCACTGCTTGTACATACACTATGAGGAGCTGCACACTGCTTGTACATACACTATGAGGAGCTGCGCACTGCTTGTACATACACTATGAGGAGCTGTGCACTGCTTGTACATACACTATGAGGAGCTGCGCACTGCTTGTACATACACTATGAGGAGCTGCGCACTGCTTGTACATACACTATGAGGAGCTGCGCACTGCTTGTACATACACTATAAGGAGCTGCGCACTGCTTGTACATACACTATGAGGAGCTGTGCACTGCTTCTATATACACTATGAGGAGCTGTGCACTGCTTGTACATACACTATGAGGAGCTGCGCACTGCTTGTACATCCAGCATGTGGAGCTGCACACTGCTGGTACATACACTATGTGGAGCTGTGCACTGCTTGTACATAGAGCATGTGGAGCTGCACACCGCTTGTACATCCAGCATGTGGTTGTGCACTGCTTGACTCAACATGAAATGATAATTTTTACACCCAACTTCACCTGTGTATTGATGGCCTATTCACGGAGCCCAAAGTTTGGGTCTCGGGAGCTGTGACGACACTGCAGAAGGCCCTATATATGATGAATATTTATGTATAACAAGTTACAGTGTCTATCGCGGGCAAGCCCCAAAACCCTACCTAAACTGATATCATATTCACAACCTAAACTGATATAATATTCACAACCTAAACTGATATAATATTCACAACCTAAATTGAAGTAATAATAATATTCACAACCTTAACGCTTTAGCATTGGAATATATTATTCCTTATTATTAGGCTGGTATGTGCTTCTTTCTAATCAACATTATTACTTTGCCTCACCTTGTAAAAAAGTCACAAATAATCCTTGGTTGTTTGTGATCCATTCGAACATGTTTAATTAACAGCTATGAACTGGTGTTGCTGTGGTCTGCAATGTGACAGTTAGATATTCTGAAGAGCACAGAGGCTGTATCAGCAGGAAGTTTAATGTATGCACACAACGAGGGATGAAATGGATTTTATTGTGCGCCAAAGCAACGTGTAAAAGCGCCTGAATAAATCACTTAGTATGATTTTAACTGAGGCCCATGCCTCAGCACCTCATAGCTGACTACGGCCTTGGGTAAACCAAAGATGCAAATACATTCGGAAAAATTCAAACCCACCCTGACAAACAGGCTCTTCATTAAAACAAAAACGGGAATTAATCTGTTACTAAAAACAAAACCATGAAAAACAGTTTCCATTGTATATACAGAGATATTAATTGACAGTGAGAATGGTGTGCTGGAGTCTCCACTGCTCCTGATACTGCTCCTCCTCCACTGCTCCTTATTTTTTAATATAGCGCCTTCACATTAAAAATTGCCTCAAAGCGCTTCACTTGAATAAAAACATTGACAAATATTAATAAAAGAATGCATGAAAAGCAATAAAAACAGAAGAGAACAGTAAAACAAGGCAGAGAATAAAAGGAACATCATTTTAGCATAAAAACGCTACATTAATCTTGTTTAAAAGCAGTGCTTCCCTTACAGAGCTAGGCAGATCATTCGACAGTTTTGGGGCCCTATAGCTGAATGCTCTACCACCTGTGGTTTTTTTTTTAATCTGTGGGACAGTAAGCAATCTGGCATTCTGTGATCTGAGTATTAAAAGATCATCTAAAAACGCACTTTTATAAAATGGCTTTCTTATCTTAGTGGGTTTTAATGTAGCTTTAAAACTCCCACTTTTATATTATTATTATTATGTGTATACTGTTATTTAAATCTGTTATTTATATGTCCTGATTGTGGCAGTTGTATGTGTGACATGCTATACAAATATATTGTGGTTTGTTCTTTTTTTCTGCAATGTACTGTACAGTGCTTTGCAATACCGTCACAGGTGAGAAAAAAATACAAATGATGTTCAAGCTTAGCTGTAACATAAGGAGTCCAGTAAAATATCAAATGTCAGTCTCTAGCTGGTTCCTAGGAAACCCAGCTGTCCACTCGTCTCAACGTCCACGTCTTCTGAGCCCAAACCCTGTCTTTTAAAATCTGAATATTCAAATGCCAGCACAGAATGATTAGATAAAGGGAATGAACAGATAAACCAGTTGGGGAAATAAGACACTTTTTGACCAAATTAAATTGTTTAACTGTATAAAAACGATCTAGCCTGGCAACAGGCTCATCATTATTGTTACATTTAACCCATGTATATTGTTTATTTGGGCCATGTGGTGGGGTATATTGGTAGTTGGGCACAATGTTTCACAATTAGCTCATGTGCAGACTGTGCCGGGATTCAAGTGAATGACTGATTAGTAATCGAGTCCTGGTACAGATGCATAAAAGCAGTCCCAGATCACTCACTCAGGGTTAGTGTGTTCAGAGGTGGAACGGGAGTCATGAGTAAGAGAAAATCATAAGAGAAATAAACAATTGCTATGCGTGCCAGTACGCACCAGCACCATACTTGCTTGTTTTCTTCCGTGTCTGTTTGTTTATTTTGGCCACTGTGCCGTTTTGTTTTGTAAAGTGTTTCTGTGTTGTTTAACCCTTGTATTTATATGAAATATGCACGCCAGTGGTTCATACCCCGGAGTACTGTCCGTGTCCATTCTCCTTCCTGGCCTGATGTCACCACAAGGCATCCTGTTCACAGGCCATTAAAAGCTTCCCACAAATCAGTCAAATCAAGTTTGTTTAAAATCAATGAAGCTCTCTGGCAGACTGAGGGCGTGGCTCAGGATGGTTGTGATCTTCCAAGTGAAGGCAGCGCAGTGATTTCTAATATGTGACAAGGCCACTGGTGTAGTCGAGCCGGTACATTTTTCTTTCGGCGCAGGACCTTGACTTAAGAATTAACTTAAGAATCTTTACCTATTTGATATGAAAATGATTACATGGTGCCCGACTGCTCTAATTTTGGTGCACCGATGAAGTGATCTCTTTTCTGTGGGGAAATCAAATTAGTCTTTCCATTATAGGTACTAGGAACCAAAAAATCAGTGTCTGATTCCCTATGTGCCATTTTTGATGGTACACTCCAAATCAGAGTCTCCGATAACTGGCACATATTTCACACACCAACAATTCCCGCAAAAAGAATTCAGTTGTCTGATTCAGTTGTCCTTGTGATGCAATGAAGAGAATTTTAGGAAATTCTATTACAAATCACAGTAGTAAAGTTTAAGAAGGCTGGGATGAAGAAGACAGCAAAAGTGCATCCTATGACTGTGGCCATAAACACCAGCCAAAAAGCAGCCACATTGTGTCTTTTAAACCGTACTTGCATTTGAGATGTAATTATATATATATATATATATATATATATATATATATATATATATATATATATATATATATATATATATATATATACAGTACTGTGCAAAAGTTTTAGGCAGGTGTGAAAAATGCTGTAAAGTAAGAATGCTTTCAAAAATAGACATGTTAATAGATTATATTTATCAATTAACTAAATGCAAAGTGAGTGAACAGAAGAAAATCTAAATCAAATCCATATTTGGTGTGACCACCCTTTGCCTTCAAAACAGCATCAAGCATCAATTCTTCTAGGTACACTTGCACACAGTTTTTGAAGGAACTCGGCAGGTAGGTTGGCCCAAACATCTTGGAGAACTAACCACAGTTCTTCTGTGGATATAGGCAGCCTCAGTTGCTTCTCTCTCTTCATGTAATCCCAGACAGACTCGATGATGTTGAGATCAGGGCTCTGTGGGGGTGTGGCAGTCTGGCTCGCAGTGGTGAGTGTGATGACGTCACGGACCAGGAAGAAACTGAAACCACAACAATGGATGGGCGGGCGAAACTGAACGCAACGGCGTTCAGTTGATTTTATTAATAAACAAACAAAACAAAAGATTTAAACAAAACAACAAAACAAAAGGGCACGAGGGCCAAACGAATAAACAGACAAACAGTAAGTGGCGTGCTGGCTAAACCAGCACGTTTTAGCAATTGTTTTATGTCGTCTCTCCGCCTCTCTCCGCTCTCTACTCCAAAACTCCACACCGCAGCACAGACAGCTGTCGGTTCTTATACTCTGGCCGAGGGGTTAACTAGCTATTAATTATCTTATTACCCTCGGCCACAGTCTGCACGCGTTTGGTAAGGATGCATGACTGTCAGCTAGTTAAATAATCAGTAGCTGATCAGTCATGCATCCTCACGGGGTTTTTAAATATACATATAAAAGACGCGGCGCTTTTACCCGCGCCGCAAACAAAAATACAAATAATAATAAATAGGGGCGGGACACTCCGCCACAGGGGGCCATACCACCAAACTTGCAAGGAACCTCCACCATGCTTCACTGTTGCCTGCAGACACTCATTTGTGTACGCTCTCCAGCCCTTCGGCGAACAAACTGCCTTCTGCTACAGCCAAATATTTCACATTTTGACTCATCACTCCAGAGCACCTGCTGCCATTTTTCTGCACCCCAGTTCCTGTGTTTTCGTGCATAGTTGAGTCGCTTGGCCTTGTTTCCACGTCGGAGGTATGGCTTTTTGGCCGCAAGTCTTCCATGAAGGCCACTTCTGACCAGACTTCTCCGACAGTAGATGGGTGTACCAGTGTCCCACTGCTTTCTGCCAGTTCTGAGCCGATGGCACTGCTGGACATCTTCCGATTGCGAAGGAAGTAAGCATGATGTGTCTTTCATCTGCTGCAGTAAGTTTCCTTGGCCGACCACTGCGCTCACGGTCCTCAACGTTGCCCGTTTCTTTGTGCTTCATCAAAGAGCTTGGACAGCACATCTGGAAACCCCTGTCTGCCTTGAAATTTCTGCCTAGGAGAGACCTTGCTGATGCATTATAACTACCTTGTGTCTTGTTGCTGTGCTCAGTCTTGCCATGGTGTATGACTTTTGACAGTAAACTGTCTTCAGCAACCTCACCTTGTTAGCTGAGTTTGGCTGTTCCTCACCCAGTTTTATTCCTCCTACACAGCTGTTTCTGTTTCAGTTAATGATTGTGTTTCAACCTACATATTGAATTGATGATCATTAGCACCTGTTTGGTATAATTGTTTAATCATACACCTGACTATATGCCTACAAAATCCCTGACTTTGTGCAAGTGTACCTAGAAGAATTGATGCTGTTTTGAAGGCAAAGGGTGGTCACACCAAATATGGATTTGATTTAGATTTTCTTCTGTTCACTCACTTTGCATTTAGTTAATTGATAAATATAATCTATTAACATGTCTATTTTTGAAAGCATTCTTACTTTACAGCATTTTTTCACACCTGCCTAAAACTTTTGCATAGTACTGTATATATATATATATATATATATATATATATATATATATATATATATATATATATATATATATATATATATAACAAAAGCATAAATAAGTGCTACACATGTATTTAAAATAATAAAAACATAGAGTAATGTTATAAACTAGGTCAGCAGTGTGGAGTAGTCGTGGGTACAATCCCAGGTGGGGGACGCTGCTGCTGTACCCTTGAGCAAGGTACTTTACCTAGATTGCTCCAGTAAAAACCCAACTGTAGAAATGGGTAATTGCATGTAAAAATAATGTGTAAAAGATAATGTAATTGTATGTATAAATAACGTGATATCTTGTAACAATTGTAAGTCGCCCTGGATAAGGGTGTCTGCTAAGAAATAAATAATAATAATAATAATAATAATAATAATAATAATAATAATAATAATAATAATAATAATAATAATAATAAACTATGTATTTATGTATCTGCTCTGCTGTTTTTTTTCACTCTTGAAATCAAGACTTAAAGGATGTGTTGCAGTAAGAATACCTCTGTTAAGAATGAGGAACAAGACTACAAGGCTAAAATCTGCACAAGAACACAGAAATTGGACTATGGAACAATGGTCAAAGGTACTTTGTACTGTTGATTTGATATACAATGACACCTGTGCCTTCTGCCAGTTCTGTTGTCAATTCAACGCTTGTCTTCTTTCAATTCCTTAAGGATATTATCTTCAAGTATTGCTCATCCTTCTTAGACAGCTTTTTGGGTCTTCCAGTCCTGGGATTGTCAATTACAGATGATGTTTCTCTGTACTTGTTGATTATGCTTCGGATACCACACCTTGAAAATCAAATGATGTGAGCTATTTCACTCAATGTTTTTCCATTTTTATGCAAGTCAAGGTTGTTATAATAGTAGAAAACACTAGTGGAGGATTTGAGTGTTGATGCTCATAATACATCAGAGTAGAAAAATGCAACATGTCTAAGACTTTTGCACAGCAGAGTATATAAAATGACATACTTGGTGCATGTCTCTTTCTTTTGTGCTGTTTAGTGTCTCAAATTGTGTTTCCACCACTGCATTATGTGGCAGATGTGGTTGTTTGATTTTCCAGGATGCCTTCTGCAAAACAATGGAAATTCAATGGCAAAAACTTTGTTAAAATAACGTTAAGGTTTGGTTGCAAAAGTCCAAAGGGTTAACCTTAAATCTGCACCCTTATGTGTATGTTTCCATATGACACATATGACTTCATCAATGACATGGCAATGACATCACTAAGCACATGACAAATTCTTATCCGAAGACTGGCCATATGAATATAACGCTGGGAAATCATAGTCCTTGTGATGGGTAGCATGTTCAGTAACTGCATTAGCATTCCCACAATGTTTGCTGTCAATGTGTGCTTTAACGAACAACAGAATTCCTTGTACTCAGAAATGTGTACTTCATGTTGAGGTTTGTAGTGATGAGAATTAGATTTTTGGAAAGGACTACCTGAAAATGAATGGGACATGCAATATGTCAAAACCTACATGTATGTTAACACTTTCCATTACAGTTAGTACTGTATGGTGTACTGTTGAAACATGTATGCTGTGGTACACAAAGCAGTGTTTTTTGTCTCTTGTAAGCATAACATCCACACATTACAATCCACCTCTTGTTTATGTACTTCATTCAGTACCGTTAAATTTTCACAATGGTGAGCTACAGAAATCTGCATTTTTTTTGTTTTCTCCCCAATTTAATAGTGTCCAATTATTTTTGTTTAATTCAGCTCACCCCACCACCCCCCCCACTGACTCAGGAGTGGCGAAGACAAGCACACGCTCTCCTCCGAAGCGTGTCCTGTCAGCCGACCGCTTTTTTTCACACTGCAGCCACCCAGAGCTACAGCGTCGGAGGACAACGCAGCTCTGGGCAGTTTATAGGCAAGCCTGCAAGGCTCCCGGCCAGACTACAGAGGTCGCTGGTGCGCAGTGAGCCATTGCAGACATAAGTATTGACACCCTGTATATGAAACAAGGTTATTCACTATTTTATTAAGTGTAATAAATATTATTTGTTAAATTATACTTACTAGTCAATGACATATCTGGTGGCTGGTGTGGTTGGGACTGACAGCAGTTTAAGGGGATTTCCGAATACTCCCCCCTTTAAACACATTTTAGACTGTCAGCTATCACTTCAAACATGGAGGTTCCCATTAATTACAAGATGAGATTCCCTGCTTTTACACTCTTCTTCAATCTATGTGTTGTTTTCAGTACCAGTCATTGATAATGCGAAAAGCGTCTTCCAATAATCTGAAATATTTAACTTCTCATTGTGTTTTAATGACGGTAATTGCTGGCCAGGGCTGCAGTTAGTTTGCTGTATATGAAACAAGCTATGTGATTAATTTAATCTCCATTATTAACCTTATAACGCATGGATGCTCTGCATACATCCTAAACCTTGCCCATGATTTGGAGATGGCCAGAGTGAAGGAGCATGTAGTTCATGTGGTAAAGTACTTCAGAAACAATCACTTTGCTTCAGCTCAAGACCGCACTGTCCGTGCCTTGTCATGCCACAGTACATGAGATCGAGCACCATGTCAGACTGCCTTAGTGTACATCACAAACTGGCCCATCCTGATGAAAATATGCAAGGTTCACTGGGAGAAGATTGATGCTATTGTCGCAAACAAGGTGTCGAACATTGCACTGAAGAGGTCAACAGAAGAGTTAGATTCCCTGACTTGAGCCAGAAACAGCTGCTCTTGACAAGATGCAGTGACCGCTGCATGATTTCAGAGGGAGCCGACATTTAACAAGATTCACCTGGATTTGTTTAGAGACACCCCTCCTTAACACATGTGTTATTATTTCTACGATCAATGTGTTCACTTGGCATGACAAGAGCTCTTTATCGCTGAAGTGCTCTCTGAAAGTGCCGGCTTTCATGAATATTCATGAGCAGACAAGACAGGGGTGTGGTTTGGCTGTCAAGTGGTTGGGATAGCCAGTGATCGAGATTCTATATCCTTGCTATCGGGTAG